>OMLF01048947.1:0-13503 GCA_900302615.1 Holocentrus rufus | reverse complement strand
TACGCAGTGTTACATGTGGTTTGGAAAACCATTATGTGGAATTTGTTGTTTGGTATCTTGTCTGTGTTGTTTTTTTCCCCACTGTCAAAGACTTTCGTTGCCCACTGCAGTTTAAAAAGCACCGCAGTTTGATTGGCTGTGCTGTCAGTCGTTTTGTAAGAGGTGGTGTCACGTGGTGCGTCTCCCCTTCTGAAAACTAAACCCGTCCGCTGTTACAAAACTGTGGAAGCAGCCTGAAAGTTACAGAAGCAGGCTTGTGACTGGCAGGTTACAAGTTTGAATCTGCTCTCTGAAGCTGCAGCCTGAGGAACGAAACTGAGCCCAAAACACGTTGCTTATCCTGCATGAATATAGATATATCTGTTTACCTGCTGTCATTGTCTGCTGTTGTTTATTTTTGCACCTCTGCAGCTAGTTTGAAGATAGTTTGTCGAAGATAGTTTGACTTCACACTATTTTGATTAAAAGCAAATAATGTTTATTTTTATTTATTTATTTATTTTACATTTTTAGAATTCACTATCTCGCTCATGGCAGCTTTGACAGTATAGGCAGGATAGGTGTTGTGGGGTTTGAATACATAACCGTCTGCTTACGGGACTTTCTTGCTTTCCAAAGATAGCAAATATGTCCTGCCGAATTCCAGGGAAATGTGTATTAAGTGATGCACAAGACATCTAGATATTTTCTATGTGATGTAATGCTGCAGCCATAAAACAGCTGCATCTTTGGGTTGAATATTTCACTCAATATGAATGCGATGTAGCCTCAGTGAATTGCTGCAAACAGCAGATAGGAATTATGGATATGACATTGTCGTACAATATGAAAAAAATGTTTTTACTAACCTTTATGCTACTTTAAAGGAAAACTGGAGGTGTTAGATGTCCCATTTGTAACCATCAACATATGTCAAAGTAACAATGATAACTTCATACAATAGTAAGTGAGAACATGATTGAGCCCTAGAGATTTAGCACTAGTGGTATTGATAGTGCTAGGTCTGCATTTCCCATAAACCCCTTTGCTTCCTCACACAAAAACGTTGCATCTTTGGATTTGCAAAAGTGTTCACATATTTTCTCTTTGGCTTTATTTTGCATTTACTGCTGCAGGGTGTATTATATAGCTCTATTCTGCTCTGTGTGTGTGTGTGTGTGTGTGTGTGTGTGTGTGCGGTTGTAGGAGAGGAATAAGCTATCAAAGTGAACAAGACAGCCTTACAATCAACTGAAATAACACACACCCTCAGCTGGCCCAGTGGAGAGTGAAGTTCAGAAGGGGCTTGTGTTTGTGGTCGCCTCACTGGGACTTTTATAAGCCTCTGATTGGCTATTTATTAGGCTTTAATATAGTGCCAGAGAGAGAGAGAGAGAGAGAGAGAGAGAGAGAGAGAGAGAGAGAGAGAGAAGAGTATTTGACAGTGTCAGGTGACATATCAGGACGCGAGAATGTGAATCTTTGATCTGAGATTAGCTGGCTGCTAATTCAGTAGTGATTCACACCCTGAGGTCGGCTCAGATCACACACCGTTATTCTGGGACAGTGTGTGTGTGGGGCGGAGAGGGGTTGTTGGGGTACATGTGGGGTTCAGCCAAGGTACAAACTGACCCGCCAAGCTGTCCTCCGTAAAGGTCAGTGCTGTCCCGTTAAAGTTTGTCTTCGATGTCTGAAGACGAAGAATAAAGACTTCTGTTAACAGTGTGCTGAAGCTGGTTTTGAGTGGATGAAGCCTTTAATGTGCAGACAAGGCGAGGCGAGTTGTGTTGAAACAGCCAGCAGAGCGACTGCAGATTTTACCGCTGCTGTGTGTCGACGTGGCCATGTGTGTGTGTGTGCACGTGTGAGACAGCTGGACCCCTTTCTACTGTAATACTGTCTCTCCTGGGCCAAATGGTGTGTGTGTGTGTGTCTGTGTGTGTGTGTGTGTGTGTTCCAGTGTTTAGCAGACAGCAGTCAGTCAGGCTGCTGCAGGAATCAAACTTGTGACCTTTATGTTACATGAGAATGAATAGGAGTCAATAGAGGAACAGTGCAGCAACTTTTAGGTGTGTGTGTGTGTGTGTGTGTGTGTGTGTGTGTGGGAGGAAGGAACAGCTGCTTCTCTCGCACTGTGTCCTTTAACCCCCCCATGCATGCATACACACACACACACACACATACATGCACACACACACACGCACACACACACACACACACACTCGCACACACATACAGCAGCCTCCTGTGTAAAGGTCAGAGCTCCGCCCCTCCAGGGTATCAAAACAAACCACAGCCAGGAGGGGGATGGAGGGCATGGGGGGGCTGGAGGTCTCTATTTTTAGGGTGTCATTGAACCCTAACATTCACACACACACACACACACACACACACACACACACACACACACACTCATCTCTCCCGACTCTTCTCACTCTTCAGGCTGCTTGTTTGAAGTTTGAAATGGAAAAATAATATGAATGTATGATGGACGGATGAGTGAGCGGTGATCTTCGACCCTTTTGTATAACCAGTTGCTGTCCCGTGTGTGTGTGTGTGTACGTCTGTGAAGAAAGGTGCGATGAAGATGACTGGTGACTTAAGGAAGGAAGTGCTGCTCAAAGTCCTGCTAATGTTTACAAATCTCTCTCTCCTCTCTCTCTCTTTCTCTGTGTGTGTCACTGGATTGCATTGGAGTGTTTCCCTCAGGACAGACGAGAGAGAGAGAGAGAGAGAGAGAGAGACGGAGGGAGAACACAACCATGGCAGAATTGACTTCCTTATTTAGACTATGAGGGAAGGAGAGAGAGGGGAGAGAGACACAGAGATAGACAGGAGACAGAGAGGTGAAGAAAAGAGGATCATTGCCCTAGAGAGCAATAGAAATGGCCGATCAAGTGCCACAAACAATCACAAAAAAAAGACCTCGCTTTCTCTTGTTCTCTCTCTCCTCCCTTCATCACTCTGGTATTGATGTTGTGAAATGAATACTCGTCTGATAGCCAGACTCTAAATTTAGACCAGAGAAATGTAGAGCCATGCTCTCTCTCTCTCTCTCTCTCTCTCAGACCTCTGAACTCTGTGATGATCTTCCTGCAGTAAGTGCAAACGCTTAAAGGAGCAATCCACCCTAAAACATTTAAAAAAAAGCCGCTATTGTCAATTTACTTTGACTTTCCAGCTCCGTTGTTTTGTGTGTTTTTCTCTTTGCTGTGGACAACTGGCTGATCACAGACCAGGTGATGTGACGTTACCGCCAGCTCATTCCAGCAGCTACATTGGAGTTTGATTTCAGCGACCTAAAACATCAACGGTAAACATCAACGGTTTTGGCGTCAGTCCCTCACAATCAAAGAACGAGGACTTCTTTCTAGAGCCGCCATGTAAAAGTCTGAAACAGGGACGATGCAAATGATCATAGTGTCATTGCAGCTTCCTTCAGCTCATCCTGTCTCTCTTTTCCATCTTTCTCTCTCTCTCTGGTTTAATGTTTACCTCTCTCGCCCGTCATTCGCTTTCCTTACACCATTAAGGCGTCGTGACTGGATAGAGGGAGGGAGGGAGGAGTGCGCGGCGCGGTGACGCTCGGCTTCACCTCTCCGCTCCGTAGGGCTGGTACAGAGGCTGCAGGAGGAAGGAGGGATGAAAAGGAGGAGAGGAGAGAGAGATGGAGAGAGAAAGCAAATGGGCGAGAGAGGTGGAGAGAGCATGAAGCAGAGGAAGAGAGAACGAGAGAGTGACAAAGGAAAGAGATGGAGAAAGGGAGGATAGAGAGACAGAGAGAACGAGAAGGAGGTACGGGGAGAAAGCAAATGGGCGAGTGAGGTAAAGGGAGCATGAAAAAATGGAGGAGAGAGAGGGAAAGAAACACACACACACACACACACACACACACGCACACACACCAAGTGTGGCATGAGAATGAGATGAGACGAGACTCACACTCACACACAAACACAGTGGTGATGCTCTGTTACCTTTTACCCATTTCTTCTTCTCCTTCTTCATCCCTTTATCCTTTCATTTCATTATCTGTACTCTCTCTCTTTTTTTCCCATGTCTGTCTTCCTCTCTCTACGGTCCCAGCTCTTTTTCCTCTTTCCTCTTCTTTTTCAATCCTTCCTTCTCTTCCTTCCCATTTCTCTTTTTCATCCCTCTCCCTTCCTCTCCCATCTTTCTTTTTTATCCCTTATCCCCTCTCTCTCTCTTTCCTTCCTTTTCCGTTTCCTTCTTTGCTCTCTCTCTCAATCCTTCCTTCCTTCCCTTCTTATCTCTCTCTCTCTCTTTCTTTATATTTTTTCCCCTTTTTCTTGATTTCAATTTAGTTTAACGAGCTTAATTGGCCCAGCTTGTATCGTCTTTCACTTTCGCCACATGGTTCTTTCTCTCTGTCTGTTTCTCTCTCTTCTCTCTCTCTGGTCGAGTCTCATTGACTGACAGTGTATGAACTGGTCACATTGGTCGCTCTGTCCTTCCTTCGTGTCTCTGGCTTCGGTAATGAAACTCGCCACCGTTCACGCTAACAGGATGGCTGTGATACAGGGAGGCCATAAATCAGCTGTTCATCCCGTGTGTGTGTGTGTGTGTGTGTGTGTGTGACTGTGACTGGGTCATTTAGATCCATCGATGTGATAAAAGTGCTTAATCTGCCTGGATACAGAACCTGAAATTGGCCCGAGCGTGCACACACGTGGACAGACACGCTTGCCACACACACACACACACACACACACACACACACACACACACACGCCCACACATGCCCACACACACACACTGCTGGTGGTAATGATGATAGCTGCTACCTTGTGAAATGGAGGTAAATGCAGCATTCGAAAGCCTCCTCCTGTCTTCCCCTGTGTGTGTGTGTGTGTGTGCGCGCGTGCGTGTGTGTTGTGTAACGACAGGTGACAGCGTGACAGTGTGTTATCCAAGCTGCTGTAACATTAGACACCCTCTGTCATTGTCTCTATGTAAAGGATACCAAAGTGCTGACTGACTCGCTAACCCCCGTCGTGTGTGTGTGTGTGTGTGTGTGTGTGTGTGTGTGTGTGTGTGTGTGTGCGCGTGACTGCTCCCTATTGGCTGACCTGCTGCATATAGAAAGTGGGTGTGTCCTGAGTCATTTTACCTGACAGTATTCCACCCCAGCAACACACTGCACCATTAACTTTTCACCCTTCATTCATCTTCAGAAGGACAGCAGAGTCTTTGAGCGAGTAATTTAAAGGTGCAGTTTGTATTTTTACCACATTAATTTTGAGACATTAATATAATTAGCAGAAAATAAATGAAATGTTGTTAGCCTCTATCAGCCTCTAAACTGCATTTTGTATTTGTGCACCAGCAGGTGGGTTCAGTCTGCTGTGTTGCTTTATGGCACAAAACAGGAAGAGGGCGCTGTTCTACCTGAGCAAACATTTAATTTCAACTTGCTGAAATGATGAAAAAAATTTACACTGATCCAACTTGGAATCACAAGCAGTGGGGCTGATGGGAAATGTTGTACCTTTAACTCTCCATTACTTCAGTGGACCAACATGCGTTTCTCCTCTTTCGATGTTTTTTTTTTTTCCCAACCGTCCAAACCAACAGTTCACGTGCCAAGTCACACTTATCTGCATATTCCTGTAAATCTCCCCCCGACCTTGAGAAACTGCTGGTGTGTGTGTGTGTGTGTGTGTGTGTGTGTGTTGCTGAGCAGTGATAAGGTTTTTCTGTTAGTTCCAGCTTGCTAGGCTCACTCTGCTGAGGATCATGGCTTCAGTTTGTCTGTGTGTGTGTGTGTGTGTGTGTGTGTGTGTGTGTGTGTGTGTGTGTGTGTGTGTGTGTGTGTTTGAATGTGTACATGAGAGTGGGAATGAGTGAGTGTGTTGCTTGTGTGGTTAGGTGCGTGTTTTTTTTATATATTTGTTTATATACACATTTGTGTGTATGTGTGTGTGTTTTGCTTGCACACTGTTCAATTATGTGCATGTATTTTTTCAGTGTGTGTTTTTGTGCATGAATGTGTGTGCGCATATGTGTGTGTTTATGTATGTTGTTGTGCATTCCTGTGTGTGCATTAATATTTCTTGTAGTAAGTGTGCAGTATGTGTGTGTGTGTGTGTGTGTGTGTGTGTGTTTGCATTACATTAGTGCTCAGTAATGAGAAGTCAGTTTGCTCGATGTCCAATCATCATGCAGCTCCACACTGCAGCCAGCAGGGAAATCACAACACACACACACACACACACACACACACACAGATTGTTTATGTTTTCATGCCAATGTAAACAGGAAGTGATTAACTGTGAGCGCTGAGGTTTTTATCAGGTTTATATTTGTATTTGAGCTGTCAGCAGCTCAAATACAAATGTTTTCATATGAGCTTTCAGTCTGTTTCCAGCACTCTGTCACACTTTACCAAACCGAACCTGACGAGTTAAACCTCTGTTGTGACATCTTGCAGGAATTATCTAATCTGCCTTTCGATAATTGATTAAGGCCCGCTGTGCTTCAGTGTGATGCCGTTACTGGGCCGCAGGATCGTATTTCTCCTCCTCTATCCTTCTCCGCTCCTCTGACTTTGTCTAACCTCAGCTATCCTTTCATCAGAATAAGCAAAAAGCGCCCGCGTCGTCCGCAGCGTCGTCGTTTTTATTTTGCAGACGGCGGAGTCGTGCAGGAAGCAGGAAGGACGACACGGCAGCAGACAGAACAACAGCTGATTAGATAGAGGACGAGAAGCCAAAGCAGACCACGTTCTGCCCAGACTAAATGTTTACAGCAGCCAAGTCAAAGGTGCTTTTGTGACTTTTGTCTTTTTTATTTTATTTTATTTTTTTTTTGTTGAACATCAGAAATTGGAAGTAATTCTACTTTTAGCAGACGTGATAAATCAAACAGCCTCAAATCTAGATTTAGTACCACAGAAGTTCCCAAAGTTTTCATGTTCCCAAACAGTAACTGCAGTAAGTAAACTCATCACTAGATCTGAGGAAGCTGCTGTCAAAGTCCAGTTAGGTCACACTGGAGGAGCGTGATCCACAGAATAGTTTATAGAATAGTTTTATCAGAGAGAGAGAGCAAGAGAGAGAGGAGAATGGTGGTCGAGTGAGCTAGACAGTGAATGGAGTGAGGGACTGGAAGTCTTTGATTCACTGCAACCACAAGAAGTTCTTCATCATACAGTCATAACCGTGCACAAAAAAAATTTAGGCTGACAGGATAGACACACACAGATAGACAGACAAACAGACAAACAGACCAAACACATGATCTGGCGGAGATAATAACCCATCAGACGTCAGGATTTTAACATGCATCACTCAGTCTGGACCAAAACACAAACCAAACTACTGTTTCAACTCTTTACCGACAAATGAGGAAGGACTGGTGAACTTCTGTTTTATGTAAATTTAAATGAAGAAATTAAAGGTTCTTTGTAGAATCTGATTGAACAGGCTTGAGAGTGAGGGGAGTAAAAACAAAACTCACCAAAAACTGAAGGGTGAAAAAAAATTCCCTTCTTTTATTTTACAACCAAAACTGTGCCTCAAAATGACAAAAGCAGTCCACTACCATATGCAAAGTCAAACAGCTAAAGCTGGATTTCAAGTTCAAGTTAATTATGAAGCACCGGGGCATAAAAATGTGCAACAAGCTGCTTTTTGCAAAAAAAAAAAAAATGATAACCAGTTGAAATGTGATTACAGAAAAGAAAATGCTCTCAGAAAGAATTTAAACCACAAATCACTGTGCCACTCTGCTGATTATATTGCTGCTGTAACCAGACATGAGCAGGATAGTAATTTTTTGCTCAACAAATAAATGGAAACTGGACAAATGTGATTGGATGAGATCGGGGTCAAGGCAGCCAATTGGTTGAGGGAGAAACTTTAAATGAGTGTGCAGTAATCTGATTGGCTGGGCTGTGGCTGCTGAATTAAGGTCAGGGCAGCTGATTGATGCTTTTGGAGATTCAAAATGAGGTGGTGTGACATGATTGGCCGGGCCGGCAAGCTGGAATCAGGGTCAGAGAAAGATGAAAGGTGTGTGTGTGTGTGTGTGTGTGTCAGTGTGTCACTGCTTTACAAACACGCACAGATGCACACATTAATACAAACACAAACAGATGCGTTAATACGTTTATACACGGACACACGGACTATAAACACACCCGCACACACACAATCCAGAAGTCTCATTATGGTAAACCTTTGTCTATTAAACACAGTTAATCTTTTTTCATCCCACCATCCCTCCTCCTGCACATTAACTACTCTTCTCTTCTATCTATCTACTCTTCCTTCATCCGTTAAGTTAAGTGGAGTTAGTGGGGGTGGTGGGGCTTCATCATTAACCCCCCGCCGACCTTTGACCCAACCCTGACGATAAAGTTCACTGTGATTCTCTCCAATCCTGTTAAGAGCTTTGAGAATGCTGCCTGGATGAAAAGATCGAGCACCATCGGAGAGGAGGGATGGACAGACAGTCAGAGAGCAGAGTTTGACTGATATGTATTTTGAAAAGCTCATACCAGTCACCAATAGCCAATATTTTGTCACATCATCTTAAAATGTGACTATTTTCATGCCAAAAAACCTTACAAGGATTCAGTATTTCTGCTCCAGAATTTGTATTCAAGTGGAAAAGCCTCTGATAGACAGAAAGTAGGAAGTGAGTCTGCAGTTGAGTTGAGTAGTTTTGGACAGTTAGCCAATCTAATCTGCTTGTTAGCTGAGAATGGCTAATGTTAATTGCTAACGAAGCTATTGAGAAGCCAGCAGACGCACTGATCACACGGTGATGGATTCAGTGCAGAGACAGAGCTCCACACTCTGAAAAACAAAGGTTCCTCAGGTACAAGCCTACAGAACCGTTTTCTGGTATGGTGTGAACACTTTTTGTTAAGAGTGTGTAACAGTGAGTTTGCTGCTGCATAGACAGGCTTGGCAAGTTAAGAAAAGAAGGTCTTAGGAGGCTGAGATAGATGCAAATGGTCAAACAGTTCATTAGGGGAAACCACAAAATGCATTTTTAAGCAGAAAATATTAAGAACATTTCTTATTGACAACAGTACATAATTAAACACAGCTGGATTCAGCAGATGCACAAGTTGCACATTGGCTTCATTTTCAAGAGGAACTGTTTAGAAAAATTTGTTGGTTCCTCCGTCTTTTCAGGTTTTGGAGTCTTAGGCTCATGTGATTCTGCATAATGTTTAGGACTTCTGCTATATCTACTACTGTACTGTTCTTAAGGTTAAGGGAACATATATTATACATAGAGATAAAGACACCAGTAAGACTAATGGATTGCTAGATTGAATGCTGGGGGTTGCGATGCAGCTAAAGGTTGAGTCTCAGTGCTCTGCAACTGGATCCTGGGTCCACTAGACACCTGAGCCTGCTGGAGGAACATCCTGGTCAGAGCGGGTTCAGAGGCAATTTAATCAGCAGAGGTCTCTCACCAAGGATTTGGATAATGCTCACCTGTGGTTAGAGAGATCACAAGTCTACCTTGTTGGAGGAGTGATGACCCAACAAGCATTTTGACATTGAATAGACGTCCATTTGATTGAGTAACTGGGACAGACTGCTTGCATTTGTTGATTTTATGAGATCTGGACCTAATTTAGTGTAGCTGCATCTTGCAGTTATAAAGCCACAGAATGCAGAACCTGTCTGTCTGTCTGTCTGTCTGTCTGTCACATCTTCCTCTCTGTCTGTTTAATTATCTGTCTCTCCATTTGCTTTCATAATTTCGGAAATTTGAAGACAGTCCATGAGCACAACTGAGCTGAAAGTGATTCGGTCGCTACAATCCTCTTAGAGTCTGAATGCCCCTGCGTGGACACTCAGCCTCTTTTCTTTTTCCATTCAACTCCTTAACGTTCTTTTTTCACTTTCCTGGCTATTCTCCTGCTGAGGCGTGGGCCTGAATGAACCTGGCTGCCACCGCTCTTATTTCTGAGCTCTGAATCGGCTTTCCCGTCCGATCCCATTACCCAGCAGGCCTGCTGCCTGCACAGGGACGACTGCAGCTCTCTGCTCCTTTTAGCCCAGCACTCTGTCTCCTCTTCATCCCTTCATCATCATCCTCTGTCATTCTGTCACCGCTGATTTCCTGTGGGGCGTCACTGAGGTCGATGCTCTGTATAGTATTGTTATTTTAAAATCATTGTGTAGTATTGCAGTGTTGTCACAATGCCAAATTTCTGACTTCTAAGATCAGGTTTCACAGTTCAGAGTTTAGAGTTTCATATTGATACTGATATTTTTTAATGATATGATGGGACACTAAAACTTTGGGATAACTTTAAATGAAGAATTAATTAACAATAAACATAAAGAGTCTAATGAATAAGTGTGA
This sequence comes from Holocentrus rufus, assembly GCA_900302615.1. Classification (NCBI taxonomy): domain Eukaryota; kingdom Metazoa; phylum Chordata; class Actinopteri; order Holocentriformes; family Holocentridae; genus Holocentrus; species Holocentrus rufus. The sequence goes on along the minus strand of OMLF01048947.1, from coordinate 3,168 downwards.
TGTGCAAATAGGATGCAAACTAAATGGTCCTTTAGGAGTCATATTAAATCATCTGGAGCTGGTGAAATGTTATACACACTTACTCACCTGTTTATTTTTACAAGGATTTGCACTCCTAAGTATGAATTTTATAGAAGGTGACAATATGAAACACAATATGAAACCACAAAATACAATATCAGCTCCTGCATTAATTTACTCTCACTTATTCTTCCTGTCCATCTTCCCTCATCCTTTTTCTGTTCGTTTGGCTTCACTGCTGCGCCGCCCTTCACTTGCTCTTGATTGGCTGTAGCTTTATCCTTCGGGCAGTGGGACGGTCAGATTTAGCCTTGACTGCTAATCTGACAACAATTAAGTAGGGACTTAACCAGGGTTGATGGGGTGTGGGGGAGGGGGAGTTGGAGTGGGTGTGGTCTCGCCCTGCCTTGCTGCTTGGTGCTCTTGACATTTACATGTAACAGACAGACAGACAGACAGATGCACATACCTGCATCAGAGGCAGGCAGAAATCTAAACTGAATGTGTAGCTGAACTCCGCAGGTAGAGATGCATACCTGAACGCACCGTGCACCAACAGTGCTGTAACACATGCAATTAGCCTGTTGAATTGAGTCAAGTCTGTTTGGCTAAAAGTTTGTATTTCCATCCTGCCACCATCAAGCCTCTTACATGCAGCGGACAGGCGAGGAGCTTGGAGCGAAGGGAGGAGGAGGAGGATGAGGAAGGGAGGGACGGAGGGAGGGATGGAGATAGATTAGGTTGCAGAGTGACGGAGGTTGGCTGGAGGTGAGATCAGCGTGTAACAGATCTGCCAGCAGGAAGGAAGCGCCGTAGACGAACAGGATCCCAAGTTGTCAGTCATCCAAAACTCAGATGAACCAACAAAAGTGACTTGGGGAACAAAAATAGTTTACTTTCAAATCTTTTTTTTTTTTTCCACTATGTGTCGATGATGCTTGTGTAATTTGGATGTTTTACAGTGCATCAGCTGTGCAAGCTATTTCCAAGAATCGTGCCATTTGGAGAATGGATGCTAATTATGTTTAGAATAATAATTACAGACTAATCAAATATTAGTGTGATTATTAAACTTAATCATTAAATTGATTCAATAATTTTATATTTTATTTTATGTAACTAATTGCACTCAATAAACTGTAATTTTATGCTTTGGCAAAACATAATTTGAACATGTGAATAAAGGAAATTGAAGTTCAAATTGAACTAGATGCTGATATTTATGAGGGATGTGAATACGATGTTGTCGCCCCTCTCCCTCTGAAAAAACACCAAATTTGTTGGCAGAAGTTGGGTGTCCAGAGAGGGAAAAAAAAAAGTTTTCAGAGTTTTAGTTTTACAGACTCAAGCGAAGCACCAAACAGACATTTTCTTTCTAAGTGAAGACAGAAACTCCCAAAGGCAGATCGTTTCTTTTAAAACAGCTCTGTTTGAAAAGATTCTTTGGCTAAGACAAAATGTCGATATGCCTGTTTTTTTAAGCTTTTTAAAGAGAAACAAGGCTGCAGTTCACTGTTGGGAGTGGCTGTTGTCACTAAGTGAAAATATTCTTCATGTTGTTGTGATTTTTCATTTCGACTAGCATCCCAAAAAAATTGTTTGCACCAGGATAAATAAACCAAACATGGAGCCTTTTTTGACAAGGATGAAGTGATATTGGTACAATATTTAATTACTTCCACCAAAGTATTTGGAAGGAAGTTTTGTTTTCGCTACTGCCTATTAGCAGATTTCTCAAAAAGCAACAGATTTATCTGAAATCTGTTGGACAATTCGCTCTCTGCCCACACGTCCACAGATTATATTTTTGGTGATCTGGATCTCAGATTTCTGCTGTTTTTGGTTTTCAGCCCTTTTGTTACTATAATGCTGTGTTCATTCGCTGGTGGGAAATTTCTGTTATCCAGGACTTCTGTTTCGGCTGCTAAACCACATTCCATTCACATGCTGCTTTGTTGGAAAATTCAATCCAGAAAGACATAATGACCCACAGGCTTCATGTGGAACATAAAGCAGTGAAAATTTGGGTAAAATCCTGATTCTGGTTGAGTCAGATCAGACAGCGGGGATAAAAAAAAAAATTGTAAGAAAGCTGAACTGCCACATGCTTTCTTTAATCTTTCGATCAAAAGCAGGCGGCTTTTTATAAGACTCGAATCCTAGCCACTATTAAAGTGAGCAAATTGAATGGATTTGGGTTTAATTTGGGTCTTCCCTGGGTCCAGAACACTGGTACTCTCCACTCCCTGTCTTGCTCAAGTCTCTGGGGGTTTTTCCGCAAATGTGAGCGGTGGATTTTCCATCACAAGCGGAGGAACAACAGTCAGAAAAGGAGCAGCTGATTGAACTGTGACTGTTGCAGAGTCCAGGCTTGAGGAGGCATCAGCAGCACTTGATAACACTTGTTGTATTGACTGAAGGCCTGAGAGCATTAGGAGACTCTCTCTCTCTCTCTTTCTCTGTGTGTGTGTGTGTGTGTGTGTGGAAGTGGCAGCATTAGCAGTCAAGGCTGAGTGCTTCCCTAAATCTAAATCTCATGTTCGTCTCTGTCCTGCAGCCAGCTCTCCTGCCGTCTGATCACTGAGATTACAAACAGCCAATAGTGCAGAGGTCAGAGGTCAGAGGTCACGGTGCTGTAGCCGTACCCCTGTCACCAGGGAAATGTGATGTAAGAGTGAAATGGTGCCAGAGTGGTTCAGAGCCCAAAACACAAAACAAGCCTTCAGATTTTTGCTGCAAATGCTGGACTGAGTTATGTGTAATCCAACTTTGACACATGTTAAAACTAGTTATATTACTGCATATGTTGAATATCGTCATAGTTTTACCTGGATTAAGCTTTGTTGTAGTTTTACAAGCACTGAGACTGGCTCTGTTTTCACTTGGATTAGCAGCAGTAATACATTTTCTTGGATTAAGCTGGATTTTGGTGTTTGACATCAGTTAGCTGTCATCGTAGTTTGACATTCATCCTCAGTACAGACAGTCTTCTGCTGCCGGGGCTTCAACAGAGTGTGTTTGTGTTTAATATTCTAATTTTTATATTCTATATTATTATTTTTATATTCAGCCTGTCTGGGATTTGAACTCGCAGCATTCCTCCAGTCACATGTGATTCTTATTATTCTGCAGCAGTTTATGAAGACT
>OMLF01048945.1:11985-29122 GCA_900302615.1 Holocentrus rufus | reverse complement strand
CCATAGTTAATCGCATTTTGAATTGCATGTTTAAAATTCTGTTATTTTTCATTTCAAGGCAGTTTTAAGCCCATAATATAAAGCATTTCTCACCAGAGTATCTTAATTGGGAATCAAATGAACACAAAGAAAGAATTTCCTTTTTGACCTTTTGTATTTTCTTTCAAAAAAGTGCCATGTAGACCAACTCAATACAATGTGTACGTCAAATACAGTTTTCAAATTAAAAAAAAAAAGTGCCATGTAGACCCACTTGTCTACTTCAAAAATACATCTTAAACAAAATGTTACAACAGTGTGGTCATGAAACCATGACTTAGAGGTAGGAAACAACTTGCAAGTATTAAGAGGAATAAAGTAAAGTAGTCCTTACTTTGAGAGATTCAATATGTCAGGTCACTCTTTTATGCTACTTAAAAAAATAAATCATAACACCATTAGCAAAACAATCATACTAATCCTAAGTTGAAATAACAGCAAACAAAATAATATGTAACACTGGTGTGAGATTTATACTTCGTTCATGACAAACAGAACGATCCAAAACATAGAAAGCCACAGTAGGATATTTGTAACATTTTTAAACTTCAAATGAAGATTGTAATCCTCATAATTCACCTGTACTGCACAGGGGTGAACAAAACAATGTCCTAATGACAGTAAAGTGAAATGACATGAGATTAGACATGAGATTCAGAACTGTCAGAGTTCTACGTTTTCTCTCCTATTTTGACAAAGGTTGAATTTTACTTTTGACTTGTCAACTGAACCATCTGGAAGTTTTTTTAAAGTTAAACAAGTCAAACAAGTTCAAAAGTCCAGTAGCACCGCTGTAAGTTTACTGCAGGAAGCTGCTGTATGTAGGTACAGCGGCTGTATGTATGTATCTATGCATGTATGTATGTATCACAGGTCCCTCACATCGGCACATATTCAGGGCATTTCTAGCTATTCTTTAATTTTACTGAGGAACTCTGGGAGTCTCCTGGGCCCCTGGGGGACCTTTGGCACCACTTTGAAAACCACTGCAAACAGGACCTACATATTCCTTCAGATAGAGTTAAAGGAATACTCCAACATTTTGGACAAAATACCTCTTTCCAACTTATCCAGATGGCGACAAGATGTTCGATACCATTTTCACTTCTGTACGTCCACTGGTTCTGTTCCTATGGGTAGCATTTTGTGTTAGCTTAGCATAAAGACTTGAAGTCTACAGGAGTCATTAGCCTAGCTCTGTCAAAATGAAAAAATAAACCTCACAGCATCTCCGAAGCTGTCTTATTTATACAGTGTATCATGTGTATTACACAGTAATGAAATAAACATCTTGGATTTGTTTCAAGAAAAGTTAGATGGTAGGAACTATAACTGCTGAACACAGTTCTTCAGTAGTTATAGTTCTTATCATCTCACTTCTAAAACAGCTTTTTTAAAATGTCATTTCCAATACACATGGTACATTGTGTAAATAAGATCGCTTTGGAGTTGCTGTGAGGTTTATTTTTTCCTTTGACAGAGCTAGGCTAATGACTCCTGTAGATCTCAAGTCTTTATGCTAAGCTATCACGAAATGCTACTTATAGGAACCAAACCAGTGGACGTACAGAGGTGAAAATGGTATTGAACATCTTGTCTCAGTCTGCGTAAGTTGGAAAAGTGGTATTTTGCCTAAAATCTTGGCGTATTCCCTTTAAAACAAGAACATCAGCCAGAATTGGAGTTGTGAGATTTGCGCATGACCACAACGAGTCTTATATTATGCGGTTCGGAATGGCTTGGCTCTGCCTGCATCCACCCGCACAGATACTGATGCATCACACTGCTGCCCAGCCGGTCTGCCTCTCTTCCTGATTTCCAGTCTGAACTGGTCACCCCTGCATGATACATTTACATGGAAAATTTTACAGATATGTTTATGTGCAAAACTTGAGGATGGAACAATTCCTGGCACCTTTGCACACAAATGTTGTTTTGGTGACGTTAAGAAGCACAAGGACTAATGGTTCGTGACAGGATAGAGCCTTCTGATTGATCAACATTGCTTATATCAGTAGAGCTACATGGTGAAATTGTCTCAGAAGGATGAAAGTAATATAATGGACATGCTCTCTTTAGTGGCCATGCAGGGAACAAGGGTGCGTGTGAATGCAACTAATCTGTGCTTATGATAGCTGTGCTGTCGTCAGAGGTTTAGGCCCTGATGATGTGGTCACCATTAGCTAATCCACTCACTGCCTCATCCTTTTCTCTGCACATCTAATCACATACCTGCACAAACAGTGGAGAAAAGGCAGAGTGAAAGGGGTCAGGGCTTGTAGCCTAATTGTTTCAGTGTTAGTGATTTAATGAACACTGTCTGACCTGTATTTGGAACAGCTGATGGTTACCGGGAGGCACATTAAAGGAATACTCCAATGTTTTGGGAAAAACACCAGACTGAGACAAGATGTTTGATACCATTTTCACCTCTGTATGTCCACTGGTTCAGTTCCTATGAGTAGCATTTTGTGTTAACTTAGCATAATGACTTGAAGTGTACAGGAGTCATTAGCCTAGCTCCGTCAAAGTGAAAAAATAAACCTCACAGCAACTCTGAATCTGTCTTAATTACACAATGTATCATGTATTTGAAATACAAGTCTTGAGGATAATAAAAAAATTAGTTGTTTTAGGAGAAGTTAAACAGTAGGAACTAAAACCACTGAACAAATCACCTTCCGTCTGTGCAGCAGTTGTAGTTCCTACCATATAATTTCATATAGTTATGAGTTATAGTTCCTACCATCTCTCTCTCACTTTCCCTCTCTCTCTCTCTCTCACTCACACACACACACACACACACACACACACACACACACACACATACCTGAATGCATACATAGCTTGGAATGCGGCAATCAAATTTTATTGGGCTGATTCCAACTTCCGATTTGTAATCGATTTATGATCAGCTGATTGACAGTCATACTGAAATGATGGATATTACTCAGACTGCTTACCAGCAGTGGCACATGATGTAATTACACAGCAGCTACAGACAATAAATTAGCACTGTGTTCAACAGATTGTTCTCAGAGCTTCATGACATTGCTGCCCAACCATGTGGAAATAAATCATCCACACTGAGTTATTGCATGTTAGCATGTTAGCTCAGTGCCACAGGTGATGCATGAAAAAAGGCTTTTATTGAGGCAACATAAGCCCTGCCTTCCGTCCAATACATTCTACTCTATCTAATGATATAGGGCCTAAAATTCACAACACAAAATAAATGAATATGTGGCCAGTTATAATGGTAGCTAATTGATTAGTGCATTTCTAACACAAACATGGGGCAGACTGGGTGGTTGTCTGAGGACTTCAGACACTTCTGATGCATTTCACCTACGCTACAGGACGACACCCCAGAATATTTTAACAAGCATAGAAGTGCAAGCATATCTATTTCCAAGCCTTTTAGCTGTAGAGCGGTGGTGGAGGTGAGGATTTGTCTGTGATTAATGACTTCCTGAACTGTCTCTGTGTTTTTCTCTGGATTGTTCTCTCCATGCACTCTGCCGGCTCTCTCCAAGCTGAGTGATCTCAGATAGGCCTCCACTCTCCTGCTTTTCTCATTGCTCCCGTACAAGGTAGCATGGAGCGGAGCAAGGATACACACACATGCACAATGTGAAAAAGTGTTTGGGGAAGTTCACACATTATTTGTTTTATTTGATACTTCTTGGCTATTTTTCTCCATCGCAGCCCGGCTGTAATGAAATCCAAACTGTTCATGCCTTCACAACATGTCAGAGCTGTAAATAACAAAAATTTCAAATTCAGAAAACAGGTAATTTTCAGAGATCGGTTTGGCTTCGGAATGGCTTTTTAGGCTATGGAAGCACTCAATTTAGTTGTGGACAGAAATGGAAAAGTCATGAAATTTTAAATAAGAACTGTAGGATTTCGCTATATAGTTATTTGCCTTGTATGAAAAGGCTTTGTTGGTGTCTTGTAAATTCAAAGGATGGAATGGGTTCACAGGTTTGGTTCAGAAATCATGTAAAATGAATACTGAGTTGTGTTGCCATGGATGAGTGAAAGATGGATCAGCTCACTTATAAGAGCACAGCATTCCTGCAGATGCTCTTAATCTTGTTGGCCAAAAATGTCTTGATGCAGTATCAGTCCATCTGCCCATTGGTTGTGCTGGACTGGCTGAGAGACCTGCTGACTGTGTGGGAGGGAGGCAGGGAGGCATGCTGTGGTCCAGACTAGGGCGAGAGAGAGAGAGAGAGAGATGACTCAGTTGTTCTGATGGTGTTGTGGAGTATCGGGAAGAGAGCACTCAGCCTCCCACCCAACACACACACACGCACACACACACCACTCTATTAGCTGAAAGACTAATAGAATTAGCTTGAGGCTGTGTAGCAGGTGTGTGTGTTGTGAAGCTATGTGACTTCTGTGTCAGTGTGAGTAATTTTTCCTCCATCTGGCTTGCCATGAGATGAAGGAGTATTGTTGGGGTCGTAGCATTTTTTTGCATGCACATGTCTAAGAGAGTCTGAACTTTCCCCACAGTGTATGGGTGTGTTAGCAGAGAAAGGCTGAACTGCAGTTGCTGTGGTTCGTCTGACAGCCCAGAGCCAGGCATTCTGAGTGACTGTACAAGGGTTCCACCAACATGGGTTTTTGGAGGCTAATATCAGTGTTTTTGGATAAAACTACAGACAGCTGATATTTTGTGTCATATAGTCAGCATTTTAACTTTGACCACTTCCATGCGAATAATGATTATTCACTGAGTCCTTGTCAGGATGGAAAAACCTCTGAAACAGCATTTTAGGCCATCATGTGACTCTAAAACTCTCCACTAAAAGCCATGTTAATGGAATTATTTGGGTGGGTTAGCAGCTGCTGGGAGGCAGAGTGAGGCAGATTTTACAAACTGATACTAGCAAGAAAAAAAAACTGCCTGAAACTGGAGGTGGACTGACTGCTGGTATCTGTATAAATCAAAATGTTTCTGAACTTCACCCCCACATAAAGTTCCCTTAGAATTACATCCAAGTGGCTTAAAAAACCTGCTCCCAGAACGTAGTGCAGACTAACAGAGAACCAACTGTTTCTTTATTTCTCTGTCCCCATAAACTGCTTCCTGTCATGTCTGTATGGAAGTACTTACAGGTTCTTTGTACGTCCTGGAAAAGTTTTTAGATATTCAATTTGAGGCCTCCTAACCTTTTGACTACGTTTAAATGTTCCCTTTAAATCTTCAGTTCAATTTTGAAAGAATTAAAGAAATCAGCCCAGCTTCATCAACCTATATTACGATGGCACAACATTTTTTTTGTCATTTTCACATTGATTTCAGTGTTGACATTAAGTGATGGCCAGCAGACTTTGTAATTTTGTGATGAGAGATCAGAGACGGCCACTGCAGTTTTTGAAGGTTTGATTAGAATGAATTATCAATAGGTCCGATATCCAGTCCCGTCCAATCACGCCAGGTTCTCTCATTTCCTTGGCGTGTTACGCTGACAGTTTTAATGAAGAGGAGAGTTCAGATCTTCCAAGAGGAAACTGGGTCCAGGATGCACATAATGATAAATCACACTAATAAATATTATTATGTATGACCACCCCCACCACCCCACCCTGTTGTCATGGCTCCTGTCAGCATTGTGTCTGTCCTGCGTTGTCAGGTCACAGAGCGCTGTGTGTTCTTTGGCCGCTAATCCTTCTAATGCCAGGTTTCACCCCACATTACTCAAACCTGCTGCTCTCAAACACACACACATGCACACCACGCTTACGTAACACAAACTTGCTCGGTTTTGTTTGAGAATGCGCAAGTGAGTGTTTTGGACAGTTTCAATCACCAAACAGATTGCAGTTCTTTTCAAAGGATGTGCCGATGCACAGTGTGTCTGTCTGAAGTCATCAGAACAAGACTACCCTGTTGGTGCTCTGTACAGTTACATATATGTGGGAATACATAGCAGCTAGTCAGTGTTGCCCTCCTCTGATATAATGGGTATGATGCAGGTTGTGTGTTTACATATTAAGTGTAGAATTGATCAGTACTGCACTCATCTATGTGAAGGCCTTAACTTGAATCCCATTGAATTCCACCAAAATATACAATGATCTATCATTGTTATTGCTTTCCATGGTGTCCGTGGAGAGTTTGTGTGACATCAAGCTTTGAGTATTTTTGGAATTTTATTTTTTATTTTTATTTTTTAATTTTCCCACAGAAATGGTCAAATTTCAAACTCTTGAAACTTGGCACAAATATCATCTATTTACAGCATCACTCCAAAAATCTGAATATTAGCCTTCAGAAAGCTATATCAGTCAAAACTACTCTAGTCATCGTTTTTGTGCCTCCTCTCGCTCCGGCTCTGCCTCTGTCCGGTTCTTTGAGACTGTAGAGATGCTGAGGCGGTGGATCTAGGCAGTTCCAGCTCACTCTGCTTCTGTATCTCGGCCTCTCTTTCTCTCTATCTCCCTCTCCCTCGGTGTCTGTGTGAGATCGGTGTGGAGCGAGGACTGAAGACTTGCTGCTGTCAGCCCAAATGCCCCAATAGCACCTCTCTCTCTCTCTCTCTCATGCAAGCCAAAATGGCCACTCATCATTCCTCCCTCTCTGCCTCTCTGACTGACTCACTCAGTAGCTCTGTGTCATTCTCCATAGTCAGAACCACTACCAGGGCTTACTGGTAAAGTCTATGTGGGCTCTACACTATCAAACTATAGCTCAGCCAAAAGCCTTTACAATTCAACAATTCAATGGGCCTCTTTTTTCCCCCTATTGCAGGGACGTGCCAGGCCTGGCCCGTTACGTGTTAGAGATCACATTCCCCAAAATCACACTGATGGCCCTTCCTCCTCTTGTGAGATCATTTATCACATGCCAGCCAATCGACTAGAAACACATTCCTGGACACGTATAGAATTTCTTTCAGCACAGTTGAATAGACATTACAGTTTGTCCTGTTAGTTGGCAGTGTAGTGCAGGGTGTTAGCACAGATTATAAGGCAGTACATTCAAGCAAGTTCATGCCAGTCTCTCAGGTTTGAAACGTGGGAAGGCAAACGGGTCGCTTATGAAGGTGTAACGTTGGGTTGAGCATTGGGGGGTTGAGATCTCCACCTCTTGTACAGCGGTCCCAGGACATGGTGGGGCATGACCGCAGCAGATTTGCAAAAAGGCTGTTAAATGGCTGTTTTGCATTCATTTTAAAGTGAAGAGACACACCAAAACAACATGCTCTACATATCCCAACTAGTGCAGTTGAATAGCATAAAATCATTCACTTTGTACAGGACAACATTTGTAACATATACCAATTTGTTGTTCCAGTATTATCAACATGGATATTTATCACTTACTGAACGCATCTCCAGCCATTTTATAGTTATGCCACAATTTAACTGGACTTAAACTCTATTACTCTGTCATAATTACTGCAGCCCTCTTTTACTTGCTAATCACATTGAATGGAGAAAAGCAACCACTTTATCATGTTTTATTATTGTTAATATTTTGTTACTGTTCAGTTTTGATTATTGGGATGGTTACAACCCCCCCCATCCCCTCTGGAATTTACGGCTATCATACATGAGCATGAAAACTGAAGCATCCTGTCTTCTTCCTGTAAGCATACAAACAATTATGTTTTTCCTTTTTACATCAGTGGGGTGGTTTTATCATTGTGTACTTACGTAATATTGTTTATTGGTAGTGATCCACACGAGTACATATCACTTCCAGTTATCCAGGCAGAGGTCACATAACTATCAAGCCAGTCACTTGGTGTTGAAACGGATTTCCTTAAAGGTTTATAGATGAAACTGATGTCATGAGACAGTTGTCTTATCTAATACTGGGTGTGAATGCTCTTATCTTGAAGTGTGAAGTCTAGTCTCTGTATCTTGAACATTTGGCATATCTTGGCATTTGGGCATGCCACAGCTGTTAACATTGCATGCTGTATACACTCAGGACGGCTCGAACACCATCATTATCACAAGTGGGTGAATGTTAGAATGATATTAGGCGTTGTAGTCTATTACTCTGGGATAGATAAAGTGCTGTAAGCAGGCTGGCACAGGGCTACATGACCCGCTTGTTCACCCCAGCACACCAGTCTGTTAGGACAAGTGAAATCCCCTGCATTGTGTTCATTATTCACCTGTTGATTCTTGGCTGGCCGTCTCTAAGCCAGCAGAGGCCCTGTGAGTGTATGTTGTGTTTTCTGCATGCCGAGGCACTAAGCCATCTCCAGGCGGCCTTTCAACGAGGAGTGACAGGATAAGACCTCGCAGCACAGGGGCCCTGCCCAGCACGCACAGGGCTGGCATACAGTCCTACAGGGTGTCGGAAAAATCTGGACCTTTGTGGAAACCGCCAACCAAACAAGTGTCAAAACTGCTTGTCAGGAGTGAGATTCAAATCCATGCCCCCTTTTGGGGAACAGAACCCTTGGTACCTTGAAACACTCAGTGAAAAGTGTAATAGGGATGTAAATAAATAAATGAATTCATTATTAAACAGATACAAACATCATTTGAATGGGAAGCTCAATATTCTTTCTGTTCTATGTTATTTTCCCCCCTGTTATTAATACCAGGTACACTACAGGCCAGTTGTGTGTGTGTTACAGAACAACCAGATCACAGGCTCATTTGATAGACTATGGAACAAAACAAACCCTTCAGTGAAAATGTGAAATAAGAATTGTGAGAGCTTGGAGTAATTGGAAACCTTTGTGAAAGTCACTGGAACTGTTAAATATGGCGTATTACATGTAGTCATTACAAATCGATTCAATAGCCTAGCTCCGTCAAAGTGGAAAAAAAAAAAAAAAAAAACTTAAAGCAACTCTGAAGCTGTCAGTGTATTATGTATTTGAAATCCACATCTTTGATTTTTTTTTAAAAAAACAAGTGGTTTTTTGAGAAGTTAGATGGTAAGGGGATGTAGATGGTAGTTTCTAGGCTAATGACTCCTGCCTAGCATTAGACTGCTAGATTGACTAATCTAATATGGTGATTTTGGTTGCCTATCATCTTTGGCTTTGAGAGAGCATTGATGTGGACGGCAGATGTTGTAACGTTGACATTGTAGCCTTCATGATATAGATCCAGTTTTGATTTGGGATGTTGGCACTGAGACAGTAGATTAGTGGCCTGGACTTTCTTTTCATTTAATAAGTTGTTAATATGATGATGTGATGTACTGCAGTGGTTGTAATGTTAAAGTGCGGTTAGTTTTGTCAGTCACTTCCTCATTTATTGCCATAATTGCCATTCTGCTCAACCCAGCACTGCAGGATTCATCTCCAAAATCATACACAAAGTTGTTTGAAATTCACAAAGGAATGTTATGCATTGCATAAAACAAAGAGAATCTGTGTCATGTCAAGTGACCGCAGTAGAGAAGCTACCAATTCCAGCACTCCCATTAATGGCAACACAACCAAATGCACTTTAAGACGGCTGAAGAAAAGTAATATTGTAAGCTGCTGTGCCTAAGACCGCTGTGCGTTCATGTGATGACGTGGGGAGGAAGGCGAGCGCTAACTGCAAGAACAGACAGGAAGGATGTTTACATTTGCGGTGCACTTGGACATTTTGCATAATTACAATCTTATTGAGAGCAACTTACATTAAGTACATCAGTACAATAAGATTCAGTTTCTAGATTACCAAAAATTACAAGAACCCAACAAACGAATATTAAAGAGTGTGACAGTCAGAGCCACAGAACCCTTACTGTTTTCTTGTGGCCAGAGAAAGATCATGTAAGAGAGAAGTGTTAAGAAGACTAGAATAAGAGTTAAGGAGAGATGCAAATACATCCAGAAATGTTTAGCCACCAGTAAACAAGTATTTGGGAAAGAGAGAATCAGGCTGAGACTGAGAATGAAACTTTTGACATGGGCCCCGACCTCTGGCTATGGTCTTGGAAGGCGAAGAGCCTGTGGTGTAAAAGCTGGGGAATCATTGGGCCAGATGCTAATCTCTGTTGATGGTTTATGTAACTCCCAACATCACATGACCCGACGTCACCACCTGCCCCGCTACCGTCTCAGCTCAGTCATTCACGCACCAGTCAGCCTCACAAACACAAAGGGGTTACAGCGAGATAGAAAATATGAGATGCACTCTGTAAGGCATACTAACTCTTAACACACACCATTGTGATGTTGCATACTCTCTTAGATCTTGCCCATCCTTAGCTTTCCTCACTAACACACAGAGGCATGACCCAGATCTCTCCACTGAGTTTAAGGAAGAAAGAGCAATCTTAGAAAAGGCTAAAGAAAGAAGCCGGCGGACACCGTCCTGCTACTTTGGAGTGTATGTGGCCCCTGCTGATCGACGGCCCCATGAGAGAGCAGGGGGTTCGGGTGCGAGGCCATGACGAGATGGCAGTGAAGCTATTGTTCTGGGAGCTGCAGCAGCATCTCAAGAGGTAAAATAAAGAAAGGGACTTCCCCCCTCAGTGCACAGTAGCGCTGCATGGGAATAGACGCTAAGCCATTCACTACAGTAGCTGCACACAAAGGGCTGCTTTGGCTATATTGTCTCCCTCACTGCATCTCTCATTCAGTCATTCATAGCTGCAGGGTTAGCATTAGGATGGAGGGATGCTGTTACTGACTTTAAAGGCAGGGTTGTTAGCTGGTCACTGGCTCCAAACAGGCGCTATACTGTCAACTGCTTTTCTCACTGCTGTCTTTGTAAGCTCCATAAACATTAATATCCATAAATGCTGAATTGCAGGGTGTTTGGTAATGTGATGCAGTCTACTTTGCCATAGTGATTTTATTTAATGTACCGTACACCATGGAAATGTAATGGTAACGGTATATATAGCATACTTATAGGGTGTAAATGCAGGCCTGTTACACTTACTCTATGACATTAAAAGAGGGTGTACTTGAATTATACTTGCAACACATTTTTTTATTTCATTGCCCTGTAACAGATGTCTGTTGGCATCGTGTTGATCCAGTCAGTCCATGTCATGTATAGTAGTCCTCCACTCTCCTTGGCGCTAACAGTTGGCAGTGCATGAAGTCTAGAATTTTACTGCTTTGTTAAGCTAGATTAACTCCATTTGACTTGTCGTCTTACTGACTACATTGTACAGCACTGTAGAATCTTGTAAGTTGGTTGACATTTTTGTGATTTACTTTTTGGAGACAGCAAGCTTTCAGCTAAGTTGACTGTAGACAAAACAGAAACTGAGACAAACACAGCATCACATCACATCTGTGTACTATACTAAACAAATGTGTGTATAGTTTATTTAAACTGCAGCCAAGCATTTATTAGGGGAAACTAACCAAAGTTTGGGGCTCTCTGGCACGTTCAGGAATTACTAAAAGAAGAGGTTTCTCCATGAAAATGACTTGGAGTCAAAACATCAGAGATTGTTTCACTATTATAATACTGCAAACATCTGTTTGTTTTATCTCTTAGGTGCAAAGACTGCTGGTAAGATTCTGGACTAATTAGCTCTATAACTACTCTGTTTTAAAAAAGAAAAAGAACGAAAGAAAGAAAGAAAGAGAGAAAATGATTATATTATGTACAGTGGATCCAAGAGTCTGAATCCACTACCAAGAAGTAATTTCATCATTTATCAAAAAGTAATACACATTTTAGTCAGTTGATGCTTCATTTGTAGAAGTCAAATAAAGTTAATAGTTTATAAAAGTCAAAGTTTCACCACATTTAGTATGTCTACCGTTAATAGAATTCCAGGATCAACATGATTCCAGCATTCTTTCAAACATACTGGAAAGTGTCTTGTGAGGTTACTTTGTGTTTTGCCTTTTCAAATGCGCCCAGAGGTGTTCAGGGAGGCTGAGGTCTAGTTACTGTAGAGGGAAAGCCATGCAGGTCAGCCCTGCTTGCTCTGCCTTGGACTTCAAGTGGGCTTGTTGGCTTAGTTGTGATCCATGTTTACTGTTATTGTCCTGCTGGAAAATGAATCATCTTATCCACAGATTGGAGTCAAAAGTGATGACATGTCTCTGCAGAATGGAGTGCTGCTTCTCTTTGGTCAATGTGGAGTTGATCCTGTCCGAGTTAACAACCATGGAACAGACAAAACATGAATATTTCCACCATCATGTCTGACTGAAGGCTTTATGCATCAACCTCTCATGCTGCGATCTCCAGTTGCAATCGGAGAGTTTCGTCTTTGGTTGTGCTTAAACTAACTGGAGAATATATTCAATATATGGTATTGTTAAAAGACCAAAACAAGTCACACTGTTCATTATTATTATTATTATGAGCACACATATATATATAAATATTATTGAAATATATTTGGTGTGACGACAGTTTGAGAAAACCTCAGCAAATGCCGTGTGATATCCAGGTGTCTGTTTCATACAAAGATTTCTCAAAGATCTATTTGCGTCAGTTCTACACAATGCATTCTTGAATTAGAGCTGCACAGTATGGACCAAATTAAACACCATGATATGTTTGACAAAATACCTCAGTATTGATATTGTGACAATATTATGGGGATGCCTATTGGTGCTTTCATAACATATGTACATGAAAGATAATTCTGATAAACCGCTATTAGTAATGTATTTCTGACAGCCAACCAGAAGATCTAATGCGTTTTACTAATGTTCCATTTTTAATTGACAACTAATAGATTGGTAGTAAAAAAAGAGAAATTTTGACAGGTTTTAAAGTTTATCAAAAGGATCAGTAAATTAAGTGTATCTTCAAGATTGTTGCACTTGTCTTACAGAAATGTCTGTCTGTTCAAATGCTCCTAACAACTTATCTGTGACAGAGAAAAGTGGACATTACAGCTGCAACCAAACCTCTGTTATTAATGGACAACAAGCATAAGGCTGCATTTTTTTTTTCAAATTGTCTCAGTAGGTCACCGGGCTAGTAGTCTCACACAGAAAAGCAGCTTGGCTATCAGCTAACTGACCTACAACAGTCACTGCAATGAGCCATAAGGTTTTCAAAACCCATTTCTCTTGGAACATCATATAATTTTTCTCTCAGCCACCTGTTCGAAGACTCTAGGATAGCTCCTACCTAAGACACTTTTGAATACTGACCCAACGTGTGCGCCCATTTCTGAATGTGACCACAGTGGAGCCTAATCTCAGTCCTTGAGCTGCAGTCAAAGTGCCTATTTGGGTCTGGGTAATTGGCTAAACCCACTTCCAGTCAAAGAAGAGACCGGAAAAGATAAGCGTGGCCTTAAACCTCTTAGACCTTAGAAGAACCTTAGAAAGCATGGAGCATTGCAGTGTTTAACTGGAATTGGAGGTGATCTAGGGCTGAGCACCTGGGAACATTTCACCATTAAACACCATGCTATTTCTGTGTTTACCCCATTTATGTCGTTTCTGTCTGTAGACCTAGTCAGTATTGTAGCTTAGACAGTTGGTCCTCCAATTCAGTCCTTGGGGTCCAGAGTACTTCTGTTTTTCTCTTCTTTCTGGTAATTAATTTCATTTACCTGTCATCTAAAGTCATCTAAAGTCTAATTTAATCCCTGATAAGAATGACTACCACCCTGCAAAACAGAAAAGCAGCAGTACACTGGAACCCAGTGACCACATTTGAGGACAACTGACCTAAACTGACTAAATACTAGGTCTTACAAGGTCTTACTGCTCACACACTGGGGTTGTGTGTAGTTGCTGGTCTTGCCATAACCTACTAAAGGCACTGACCTGTACTTTCTACGCTGTTCAGACTCAGATAGTAAAACAGTTGTGTTGATGTTGAAAACCTTGTGTAAGCCTACTTTTTCGAATCGATAAAGAATCAAACCAATAAGCAGAATTGATAATTGCATTGGTATCAATAAAATCTTATTAATTCCCATCTCTATCTGCCTGTATGCCATTCTATAGTGCATCATCTTCTCTGGGCCTTACAATACTTATCAGTCTTCCCTCTGTCTTGGTATTTGGCTTCATGCCACATCTAAGCCTCTCATTTTAATTTTAGAAAGTTGACCATCACCTTTCACAGATCCCCTAGACCTCTAAATACTGGATCCTAGTCTACAGTGATACCTGTGTTAGAGAATAAACCAAAAGCAGGTTTTCTGGATCTGTGTGGTGTGGGATCAGAGGCAGGAATGTCAAGGGTGTGTACACACACAAGCGGTTTGAGGTGTGTATGGAATGTGAGAGTGAGAGTTGCCTTTCAGGGTATGTAGGGAGGCCTATGTATGTATGGGCCTTGTGTCTTGAGGATGTCTGTGGTGAGAGGTGTTTTTTGAGGTTTCTGTATGGAGGAGTTGTTTTTAGGTGTGTCCGTATGACCGTTCAGCATACAGACATTCTCCCATTAAAAGTGCTGAAAAGGCAGTTTTCTCTGTGTGTTAATGGTGTTTGAGCCAGGTTGACCTTGTTTGTCTCCCAAATGTCCCTTAATCTTAAAGACAGATTTCTCTTGGCATGTAAACTCTCAGTTAAAATGGATCACATAGTGAACATGGTAAAGTCCGGTGGTTCTAAGAGTAGGTTCTCTCAAGGATCCATCCAGGGATCCTTGTAGGTGTTCTAAAGAGTTCCCTGAAATTGTGGCTTTGTTTAAATCAGCAACAACTGAAGACTTTCCCTAAATCTTTTAAAATTAGGGTCAATGGGGTCATGGGGCATAATCTGCGCTCCATGACAAAAACCTTTGAGAACTTCTGGTATAGTCTGTGAACTTGAGTGCAGCAAGTGTATGAAGACATTTTGGTAAAAGTAATGGATTTCATAGATTAATTGCTAGAGGAATATGTGCTAGAAGAGATGTCAACAGATGTATGACACCATAAAAGGCAACTAGAGGTCAAGTCTATTATGAAATTTTATCTAACCTCCTATTTACACCAATGCAGGAATGCTTACTCCCATTGGTCTACTTTGGAAATAACCAATGCAGTCATGACCCCCAGGTTGCTAACACCAGCTTCCTTTAATTTGGAGTTGAAAGTCTCACAAGGAAGTTAAAGGTTTGAAATACAGTAAATGACAGCCCAGGTGTTAAACTGATAACTTGACAGCCATGAGATTTATCCTTTCAATCTTAAGAGCCTCCCTTCAGGCTTTTATTCCTTCGCCCTACCAAGACAGGTTTGAGTTACACTTCAGTGCAATGAGTGTTCATCTTTTCAAACTAATGATTAACCTTGCTCCTTGCAGTCGATGGATAGCCAAGCTATAACACAAAACCATTCCTTCTGGGACCTAGATTCCTGCAAACCATTGTAGTGGTAATACCATCTCTTTTTAATGGCTTATAATGGTGGTGGTGGTGGAGGGGGGGGTAATTGAACACCAAGATGCCTTACAAAGATGAGCCGTGTTTGGCCTAGTTTGGTAAAGCACTGTGAAAATAAAAGATTTAGAATTCCAAATAATACTTTTTTGTAGATAAGATGCTTGTTTATCTCTCTGTTGTTGAGTATCAGCTTTCTGTGGTTTCATGGCATAGCAGGTTTGGGTGTAATCAGGATGGCAGGCCACCAACGTCTGTGCTAATGACATTCTCTCATTTACCTCTAATCAGGGCATCCATCCTCCCTTACCTCCATACTTTGATAGCATTTAATAAATCCATTGTTGTATATTTAGATTTTTCCAAATTTCTGATTATGGTTACTGTAATTACTGCTTGGCCTATCGCAAATTTCCTCCACTTAGCAATGTGGATCTTGCCATTTGTACATTTTGATTGCCATTGATGACATTTCCAATGCTCCCCACAATAATTTTATTTTCATCTCCCTATCAAGCTGTTGAATGATACTGTTCTGCATAGACCTAGTTGATTTACATTATTACCTCAAAGAAACACTGGTTATAGATAGCTACAGTAAATAATGTATAGGTCACACTTGAAAAGTACAGCTCGCTCACCAGTATTGCTATACCAGTTTCTCTCTGTGCATGTTCACATTATAGTTGCTACCTTGAAATCATAGTTGATGCAACCAGTACTTGAGCGTTGATATAGTAAACATCATGATAGATTAACAGAAATTCAGGTTAGCTGTCTAAATTAGATTCACAGTGCTCTAAAAATACAATATTTGCATGGAGGTTTTACCAGTGGTAGCATGTTTTCTGTACATGAGGGTGTTGAATGTGTGTACGTTATTGCAAATGACAGTGGAATTTGCAACCCTGCACTCACACTTGACATCCAACTCATATCAGTAATTTGAAATTAGAATTCGGATCTTCAGTGTTTTCTCTGGACTACCATATTGTGGCTCATACACCTTTTTATGCAATACTATATATTTGGCACAAGGGGGCAACATAAAGACATAATAGCACTGCAATAAACTCCATAGGATTTGGTCTTTACACCTGCAGGGAGCTTGTGTTTCTTTATTTGACCAAGCTTTAGATTTGCATTCTATTTATATAAAGTTGTCTCTGTTGGGTTTATGGCTCTTGTCAGATACTTGTTTAAAATCAAGGATTTGGCTTGTAATATTTGTGGCAGTTAGAAGTGAATCCTGGCATCATTTTGGATTCTCAGTCAGGGTGAAGCAGCAGGCCTAGCCTCAGTGGCAACACTTAAATCCAAATCTGTGTCATCTAATAAGAATTGGTCAAAAAACAAACAAACCTGCTTTCATACACTTGTATGTTGGGAATAAAGTTGAGCACAGACTGATGATTCACCAGATATTGTTTGGTCACTGAAAATGTAAGATATTTATCACCAAGCATAGAGTGAACGTTGCTCCTTTTATTTTATTTTATGGGTAGCATAAAATAGTTCAGTCTTTGTTCTCTTAATTAGGACAAAAACATCAATTTTACACTCACGCTGAGGTATGTCGAACGATTTGTGTTATTATTTTAGTGGTGTTTAAAAGGATTCCCAGTGTCTACAGTGGACGAGCCGGCCGAATAACAACTGGTACCTTAACACAGATGCTGATTAATATGCTCTGTCCCAGTAGAGACAAATCCCCCTTTGCCATCATGTCAGTTCCTTGGCAGTGTGTTTTTGTACTGCCTCAGTAAACCAGCGTCCCTTCTTCCGCCCTTCATCCGGTTTTTCCCGGTTTCATCCCCCTCCTTTCCTATCCCTGAATATCTTATGCAAAATAAAAAAA
>OMLF01048944.1:0-23629 GCA_900302615.1 Holocentrus rufus | reverse complement strand
AAGTCTACAGTAGTCATTAGCCTAGCTCTGTCAAAGTGAAAAAATAAACCTTACAGCAACTCCAAAGCTGACTTATTTACACAATGTATCATGTGTATTTGAAAGACACGCCTAGGAATTTTTTAATAAACAAGAGTTGATGATAGGAACTATAGATGGTAGGAACCAGGCCCGCTGTGTGCCTTGACAATATGATCGCCAAAGCCCTCCCCCACCAAAAATAAAAGTTATTCAAGCAGATTATTTAAAGGTTAGAGGGCAATCTATCCTCCAATCAATCGCTGAACACATATGTTCAGCGATTGATTGGAGGTTAGATTATAGTATTATAGTTCCTACTATCTAACTTCTCCAGAGACGACTTGTTTTTTAAAAAATTTCCAAGACATGTATTTCATTACCATGTATAGTAATACACATGATACATTGTGTAAATGAGACAGATTCAGAGTTGCTGAACTGTTTTCACTTTGACTGTGCTAAGATAATGATGATAATAGACTTCAAGTCTTTATGCTAAGCTAACACGAAATGCTACCAATAGGAACCAAACCAGTGGATGTACAGATGTGAAAATGATATCACACACCTTGCCCTAGTCTGGGTAAGTCGGAAAAAAGGTATTTTGCCCAAAACGAGTATTAGCATAACTGCATTTCATTATGTTCAATGCTAACAGTATTTTTGCTTGTAGGGTTTCCTCTGTTCTGCATTTCTTTGTTTGCTATATATATATATATATATATATATATATATACATACATATATATACACACACATACAAACAGTATACTGTATACACACACACACACACACACACACACACACAGTATGAATATAGACAGATAGACTTTAATTCAGAACATGCAGACATTTTTCACAGCAGCCATTTTGAAATGAAATTTAAAAAAATTAACAAAAAGCACAGGTGTTACTAATAACATTTATGCTTAGTTCAATTTAAGTATAGCAGAGTCTTTCCAGTGAGCCAGCATGAACAATAGCAGGACCCTGGCTCTGTTAGACCTAAATGGAACAGAACCTTCATTAATGTCATTAGTAACACCTGTGTTTATACCTGCTATACATGTCAAAATGACTGCTGTGAAAACATTTTTTCAAATTAAGATTTTTAGTAACTTTGTCATATGTAATTTCCATGAACATTATTTAACTCATTTTAGTGCAGAATGAATGGAATGATATAATTCCCATTTTCACCATAGGTGGGAAAAAAATCATTGACAGGTATAATCTGAATGCCCCAAAATAATTACAATTGTGAGGACAAATGTTCTGAAACAGGTATATCTCACTTACAGTATAGTTGCTGGGAATCGGACAGCAATGTCCCTCACATTCATGAGGCTAAACAATGCTGCTTCCTCCTTGACAGCATCGAGCATTTTAGTGCAGATAATTTCTTTGTTATTAATGTCTCATCATTACTTGAGATGGCCAAGATGATTATGTTATCTAACTGAAAAGAGAGTACAGATGGCTAAAAGATGCAGTGAGTATGTGTGGCTCTGGGGGTCTGGTTCCTGCTGAAATGATTTATTTATGTCAGAGTGATTGTTTGGAAACAGTGTCATTCCAGTCACTGAGCCATAAAACTGCTGCTTCACTCTCCTCTGAGGATCATACAAAACAGACTGAATCCCTCTACCTAGACAACATAGACAGCAGCTTCCCATCCTCAGTCAGCGCAAAATATTTGGCATTTATGGGCAGCTTGTGCACTAGCTGACCCATAAAATTATAGGTACACAGAAAAAACAATGCCAATTGATTTGAAAATACATCTATACTTTAAAATGCTTCCAATGTTCAAATGGAGTTATATGTCTGACATTATTCGAAATAGTTAGACTTTGAGAGAGTCATCTGAAATATGAATAAAAACATATTTTACCAAACAAAGCAAAGTGGCAGAGTAACCTTAAAAGTAGCGAGTTCCTATTATTATTATTTTGATGAAATACTCTCAAAGCACACTTCATCTTTTTCAAAAGATATTTGAACTTTAAAAATAAATTTTCTGTTTTGGCTGAAGTAAAATTATATTTATTGCAGGGAGACTTAATAAAGAAAGAGGATCACTTGTTTCTGCCCTCAAGGAAAAGGTGAGAGGGATGCAGAAAAAGGAAGATAACACAAAGGGTGAAAAGAAGAGTATGCTGTCCAAACTCAGTGAAAAAGAAAAAAAAAACACTTCTGCTGCACAACCCTTAACACTTCATTACCACTTGTACAGTTTCTCATCTATTGGATCTCTCACTTTGAGGCATTTGCATTTTGATCAAAGCCAAAGAGAAGGTTAAGAGCCTAAACTTGTTTCTCGTAAAGACGGAATTTATCCATGCAGATGGTTTTATTACCAATTTAAAAACAGAGATGTAGTGTTTGTTTCTGAAGAGAGCTGCCTTCATAGTCTGAGATCCTCTTAATGAGGCGCATTTATAGTGAAGTAGCATTAATCGAATGCAAGTGAGATGATTATAGGGTCTTTTAAAGGGATAAATCATGAATGATTATTTGATAATGTAAATGATATTTGTTAATAATGGTGGTTGTTTTCCTCACAAAACATTGCTTGGTTAGCATACAATAATAAGCTAATCAGAATTTCTCATGTTCATAATCATTCACTATGCAACCCATAAGTGAAATGCCTTAAAATGAAAATATCCATCGTGTGTCAAGTTGCATGATGCCAACATCTAACATCTGATGCAACCACTAGAGCAGGTTAGCTCCAAATGTTATTAAGACATAAACAATAAAAGTGTATCTGTAGGTAAACCTGTCTCTCAAGACCAAACCTGCTTTGTTAAAGCATCCACAGAGCAGAAGCAGTAGCCGATCGATCCTCAGATATGTTGATTTAGATTGGAGCAAAGATGACCAATAAGCAAGGACGACCAGCACAGCAGAAAAGTCAATGCCAATCTTTTTTTTTTCCTACTGCAACATTGACCCCCGCTGCTAAACTCACTCCTATTCATTTCTCACAGGCTCCAATTAATTCTGCTGAATCTGGCTGCTGCAAAGAAGTGTGGACCTCATGATTATGTGTGGCAAGGCAGTGTCTGTGTGTGTGTGTGTGTGTGTGTGTGTGTGTGTGCAATACTGTTGATAACCCTGACATTTATTCATTTTTTGTAGTTGGATGCCTTACCAGCACATGATTCTGTCTTGTCATTTTGAAAAGAAGAAGAAGAAGTAGAAGAAGAGTAAGATGATGATATGAACAGACATGACTTCCTCTTTATAGAAAGAAAAGATAATCCATGGAAGCATGAGTGTGCACGAGCACGTGCGTGCATGCGTAATAGTCAATACTAACAGCCATAATGAGGCGACATGCATTACTTGCCTACTCTGAATGTAGCTTATCTAATAGGAGCTGCAACAGCATCCATCACATCTACATGAGCTTCAGCTAACACAGTAACCAGTGATGTTGTCAACCATGGCCTCCAGTTGATCACATAGGATTAACAACTCCAAATTCAATTCTATTTCCAGGAAAACGTTCATGTGCGCGTTATTCATTTATTTTGGAAGATTTAAACTGGTTTGATACATGTTATATTCTGACTTTATGTCACAAATGTTCTTTGTTTTCAAACTGAATGTCTCGCAAAAACTCAATTTCTGCCAAACAAAATGTGAGTCCCCAACTCTGGCCGTTCATCACAGCCCGTTAGGAAACAATTCCGTCGGTGCTGCTCAGATTTTGCACACGGACTGGAATGGGAAAAAATAAACGCCTCTCTTCCTTACCTATGCTCCTGAAACTCTCAGACAAAGTTCTCCTCAACTTTTTCATTTTGCCGATTTTCTCCGTGGGCTGGGAGGCTGGCATCAGGTCGCACATTTCCACCACACTTGCAGCCGAGCGGGTCTGCGGAGAAGCGGAGACGGGGTACCGGGGTTCAGACCAGGGAGTGGGGGTTCAGCCCTGCAGGCTCACTGGCAAGACACAGGAAACGGAGTCTACTGCCAAGTCTCAACGGGATGCGAGTCTCTCATAAACTACTATTTGCAAAATGCCTCCAAGGTTTTGTCAGGAACTACATCTCTACCGATGGAACAAAAGTCGGCGATGGACCAACTCGGATAAAGAAGCGCCCCAAATAGGAAACCATGCGTAATTTAGTGAGCTTTTTTGGTGTGCGCTTTTTTGTTCTTGGTGAGCTCTCAGGAACTACGCGCAGCTGTGTGAAGTTGCTTCTTTTCCTCTTCGTCCCACTCACTCCTTGCTCCACCGCAATCTGGATGTCATTTTTTGGATTCTCCCTTTGGTTTGGAGCCCCAAGCCCCGCCCGGGATGCGGGGATTGGTGGCGGAGAGAGAGGAGCACGGCGTTTCCATTCGTCCTTACGTGCTGTCCATCACGTTGCAGCGCCGCCCTGTGCTGTGTGGAGGAGAAAGCATTTTCCTGCGCTGGACGCAGTTTAATTGAGAAACCAGATTAATGTCAGCGGCTCTGTCAGTGAATAGTGCCATCTTGGTCATGCAAGGCATTCCCCATGGACCCAGCTCAATTTCTCCACAACATCATTATAATACATATTTAATTTTTGAATAATAGACAGTCGATCGTTTGGATTTAAATAAATCAAACACGTAAACATTGCAAACATGCCAATAATTTGAGGAATTTGGGAAGTATAGCAAGCTCTTGGAAATGTCCTTTAATTTATTTATATTTTGTTGTCTTAATTATGAACTTCTTTATGTTGGATGATAATTATGTCATTTACATTCTCATTCTCTGCAAATTTTAATCTTCTTTCCCCATATTTGAGCTTTACTCTTTTCAATATTATTCCTATTTTATCTTCTCTGTCATACAAAAATGTGGAAAGTCATTTCCGACTACAAAATTATTCATTGACCCATTTTAATTGAATTTAATTAATTAATTAATAATTTTTTTGAATAATGGTAATAATAGTCAGCTAACTTCATCAAAGCTGTCCAACACTGCGTCTATAATTTTAGCAGCTCTGGTTTTGTCATGCAGGTGTAATCTCCAATTTGATTATGTACAGAGGTTTGAATTGCCACTATACTGTGCACTGGACAGGCTTTTCGGAAAGGCAGGACCACTACCGCAGTGGCAATAGAAATTCTGAACAATAGAAAAACAATGGAACTTAATTACCGAACAGTGAATGTATCATTAACGTTTGTCTTAATGTTTTCGATACACTGTCCAGAATTTTCCTATGACAAGCAGCTGGTCACCAGTCACAGTTTAGAGGCAACATAGACAACTCTGCCATGAAACATCCGTGGAATGCAGACGGCTTGATAACACCTCTGACATGTTTTCTTTCTGCTGAGTAATTGCTTTGACCTGAGCACTTGGCTAATTGAGGCAAATATAGCTTCATTCATTTAAATTGGTCAACAGCAGCTTTGAGTCCTGCACCTATTTTACACAAACACATCTCTTAAGCTTATGAAGCAAATAAACCTGAAGTAGAGCGATTCTGGACAATTAATCTACTAATCCAATATGAACTATAATGATAACTGTAACTGTTCTAAATATCAAACCAGCTAACTGTTGAATGCTAGAAAAAGTTATAAAAGAGGCCACTCTTCATTATTAATAAAACTGCATGAACCCATGAAACACTTTAAGAAAGTGTGTGGATAAATTTGAAAAACAAAAACATTAAAGGGATACTCCAGCGTTTTGGGCAAAATACCATTTTTTCAACTTACCCAGACTGAGAAAAGATTTTTTAATTTTATTTTTTTATGAGACTGAGACATGATGTTCAATACCATGTTCACCTCTGGTACAGTTCCTATGGGTAGCATTTCATGTTAGCATGGTTTAAAGACTTGAAGTCTACAGGAGTCATTAACCTAGCTCCGTCAAAGTGAAAAAATAAACCTTACAGCAACTCCAAAGCTTTTTAGGACTTAGAAAATATATAAAAACTATGGAACACAATATAGAAGCAAATATAAAAACAATAAAAATGGTAAAAACCACAAAAGTTACAGTTACCTATGTAACAACAGACCAAAAGACATGACTTTATGGGAAAATGTCAATTCAAGAAAAACACATGCATTCATAC
Organism: Holocentrus rufus; assembly: GCA_900302615.1. NCBI lineage: Eukaryota > Metazoa > Chordata > Actinopteri > Holocentriformes > Holocentridae > Holocentrus > Holocentrus rufus. The sequence goes on along the minus strand of OMLF01048944.1, from coordinate 17,519 downwards.
TGTTTCATACTGCAAATTTGCAGGGTTTCCCCTTGTTTCAGAAAGTGAAGTGAGACAATTTTGTCTTTCGAATGGTATGAGACACTTATTACACTGTTGACGGAAGTATTGCCAATCAGACGCTCATTTGGTTGCATGTGCTTTCTGCCAAGCAGCATCCCTTTTATGTAACATTTCAGATATTTCTGAACTAAGCCAGGGATTATTCCTGTTTTTCACTCTGACTTTCTTAAATGGTGCATATTTGTCTGCAATGAAGTTAAATATATTTTTAAATTAGTTTAAAGCCATGTGTGGATCAGGAATTGTCATGGTATATTCAATATCACGGTAATAATCAGATAAAAATGCTTGTTTGGAGAAGTATTTAAAATTCCTTTTAACAGTGATACGTGGTTTGGATCTATGTAGTTTGGTATCATGGATGCATGCAGTTGGGCAGTGGTCGCTAAAATCAAGCGGAAAGACCACTGGATTTAAAATGCTGAGGTCTGTTGCTTTAAATAATATCTAAAAGTGTGGCCTTTTCTGCAATTTTTGGATCTGGTTGAGTGGGGGCAGAAATGAGCTTGGTGAGATTAAATTCACTACAGAGATTTTTTAGATTGTCAGAAGCATTAGATAACTAGTTCAAGTTCATATCACCAAGTAAAAGAAGTTCTGCATTATCATAGCTGGTCAGTTTGCTGCACCAACACTTTAATATAGTCCATTTAGAGCACAAGACTACATACACTCATATGTATGTGTGGAAGGACACGTAGCCTAATAATTACCTTTTCAGTAGAAAAATAGAGACCAAAATGACAGCGATGGCAGCAGTCTCTGCCAGTTCCTCCATTTCCAGCTGTCAAATTTGTCAGTTAGTATTGCCCACTGCCCAGTCACTTGTTCTCCTTGCCCATTGCTGGCAAATTTAACTCTAAATTTGCCCCCCAAAATGGCCTATGTATCATCAGCTTTAGGTATCACGGATAGAAAATACTCAGAGACACTCAATAAGCCCTTCAGAACTTACCTCTAACCCCAATGATGAATTAAACTATTCACCAAGCATCGAGACAATTGTCTCTGTGGCTTTTATTTATATTAACTTGTCAAACTTTGTGGCTATAGCAAACGTTTTGTCCATTTTCCATTTCCTGGGATGAACAATTGTTTATGAAACTAAATCCCCATCAGGGAGAAACAAGGAAGCACCAACATGTGATTGCTTGTTTGGTAGCCAACAACAGTGAAGAGTTGTTCGCACATCATCAGGATCTCCCTGGCGGCTTAGCTCTATAGGAAATTGACTTTGTGTTACCTGCAGTGCGAATGCAGTTAGTGTGTGGTGGTGGTGGAGTGGTGAAGGGGTTCAGCCATTGATTGTAAGTCCAAATTTCTATGGACAGAGCACTGCTGCCTAGGCAATGTATTTAGGCTTCACTATAAAGTCGCTTTATTTATTTATTTCCAATCAGTCACCATAATTTCAATAAATAGTATGATCAGTAGTGTTAAATTGGAGAGGAGGGGGTGGTCTTCATTATTCATTTTTGATATAGATTGACTTTTAGAACAAAAATTACTTGCCAAGTGCAGCTCTAAAGGAATACTCCAACATTTTGGGCAAAATACCCTTTCTCCAGCTTAACGAGATTGAACTGTGAATCCATTGCTTCGGTTCCTATGGGTAGCATTCCTTGTTAACTTAGCATAAAGACTTGAAGTCTACAGGAGTCATTAGCTTAGCTCCATCAAAGTGAAAAATAATCCTTACAGTTACTCTGCAGCTCTTATTTATACCATGTGTCATGCATATTTGAAATACACGTCTTGGAATTTTTCTTTTAAAAACAGATTCATTTTAGCAGAAGTTCAATGGAAGGAACTAGCCTAGACACTATCTACTAATCTTGCGAGTTCATGTTTAACATATCTCATCTCAAATGAGATATGAGATAAGGTCTAGTAACACCAGGCTAGGAAGGAACTATACATGGTAGAAACCATAATTACTGGACATATGTGCTCAGCGGTTATCGTTCCTACCATCAAAATTCTCCTAAAATGACTCTCATTTTTAAAAAACATTCCAAGATGCGCATTACATCACCGTGTAACACGAGATGTTGTGTAAATAAGACAGCTTCAGAGATCCTGTAAGGTTTATTTTTTTCATTTTGTCTGAGCTGGGCTAGTGACTCCTGTAGACTTCCAGTCTTAATGCTAAGCTAACACAAAATGCTACACATAGGAACTGAAACAGTGGACGTACAGAGGTGAAAACAGTGTCAAACATCTAGTCTCTCTCAGTCTAAGTCGGAAAAAGGGTATTTTGCCCAAAACATTGGCGTATTCGTTTAACCTGCTGTAAGACAGTTCAAAACTTTTCAGCAGTCATATTTTGCACTTGATGATCCTCCACTGATATACCAAAATGCTCTAATAGTCCAAATTTCCATAAAAGTGCAGTTATGATTCTGAATCCTCTTGCAGTGTATTAGACATGGGCTAACAACATCCAAGTCATTACTAAGACAGGTGAGCCCATCTGTAGGGCCATGAGACTTAAGGCGAGAAGCTGATGAACTGTATTCAGTCTCCTTTGATGTGTCCTCTGGGTAAAACTGTCATTATGAGTCTATGGAGATAGCTCTGCACACTGCCACTGATGAAGGACGCTGTAGCAATCACCATTTAATAGCTTTTCTCCTTTTTCAACTTTGAGTACTGAACACACACAAAAACTTTCACTTTCAATCTCTTCAACTTCTTTTTTCATCTTTTATTTTAAATGAGCGAAACCCTTAAAAGACAAAAGTTTTATTCAGGTGTCAGAATACATCTGTTTTATAATTATGATTTTGATTTATGAAATACAGTATGTACAAAGTGCAAAGGTTGACGAGGAAACTACAATATAAAAAAAAACATGATGATTCATAAAATGCAAAGAAATGAGGAGAGTGTAAAAACAAGCTTCAGTGTCTTTCCTTCAGCACAATACTGCACAGGCTCCCCCAGCATGAAGGGCCAAAAAGCAAAATAAGCTAATTCACATAGTTTGTTAAATCAGGTTTTGTTACAGTTTCAATTCAATTTGAACAATTTTGTCTTTTCTTGAAATGACTCTGTATTTTTCGATTCAAGTCCCCACAAATGCAGCTCGGTGGTTCATGTTGGAGGAGATGGGCGTCACTTTAAGCTAAAATGGGAAACATAAGGCCAGCAGTGAAGCAGGAATGCTACCTGGGGAGCGCCTTCAACACACTTCTGCTTTACTCATTCTCAAACTTGCTGTATGGGTGGTCAGAATCTGTAATCAGACCTGGACAGAGGGGAAAAAGGGAAGTCAGACAAAGTCAAGAGGAGAGGGAGTCAAATAAATTCACAGAAGCACTGATCAGAAAATGAGGTCTAATGATGTGCTGTGCGGTGGTTGACCCTGGACCACTGAAGTCATAATTTTCAACAGTTTTTATGTCACAGACCAGCATAAGACTACAGGCGTCCATTTGATAAAATCTGAGGTGGCAGTATAAAATCAAAGTTGCCCAAAACACAAACACATTTGAACACATCACCTCATACAAATGATCATATACTGGCTGCGTACACTCTATGCCGATCAGGGCACATGGAGAATAAAGCAGTAACTGTAAGCTCAGGAAACCAGAAATAATGGTGACAAAAAAACAGTGACAGGCGACATGAGGATTCAGAAGCAGTTTGATCTGTCATAAAGCTGCACACATCTTAAGAAGCTCAGCGAACTCCAGACCATTCATTCTGAAGAGTTGACCATGGTGTGTTAGCACAGAGATGGGAAAAAATGCAATGAACTGGAAAAAGAATTGCCTTTCCACGAGGCAACACAATGAGCCATGTGGTATTTTAGACCAATCCAGATGAATTCTGCAGCAAGTATACTGTGGCCTTTGATTCCAGGGCTGCTTATTGTATAATTTGGGGTATCACTTTGGTTTTGAATTGTAGAACTCTCTACACATGTTGGGAGTTAACTGTGGTGAGAGAAATGTACAATTAAAATAATACTCACGAATAGATTCTCTCATTGAGAAAATTTCGACTGAATTAATTTACATTGCATCTGAACTACTGAATTCCCTCAAAGAGCGGATGGGGTCTTTGGCCATGTCCACACTTAATCCGGAGAAATTTGAAAACGCATCTTTATTTCTCCGTTTTGCTGTGCATGTCTATGAAATAAATTGAAGTTTTTTGTGTGTGTGTGTGTGTATGGCCAACTTTTAAAAAATGTTCTGAAAACTCAAGTGTGGACAGAAAACAATTTGACATGAAAATGCATTTTCAGATTTCTCCGGATTAGTGTGGACATGGCCTTTATTTACCTCAACCTGCAGAGTGGAATAGCCCTTTATTGGGGGCAGGCTTTTTTTTTTGAGAGAGGCCTTTATTTCTAATTGATAAGTATATTTGTTCATATTTTAGTACAAAGCCTTGTTTTCTCATTTGCTTCCATTTTCTGGACAGACCACCCCAAAAGATTTGACTGGGACTCCCTTGTCCAGGTCTCTGGAGATCGCTGAAGAACTGGCACTCAGTGTGCTTATCTTTCCCCCGCTCCCAGTCAATTTTTTTCTTTCTTCTTTTTTTCTTCTTGTTTTATCCCCGGCCTATATTTGGGGCCGGCCTTTTGTTTGTGTCAACGACACCCTCTGCCATTATTGGAGATGTAGTTTTTAATTGAGAACCAGCTGTTATTGGATGAAATATGGTATTCTTCATTTTGAACCCTGGGCCCTCAACCCCTTTTCGAGGACCACTGCTTTAAAAAGGAAATGCACTAGTTTGAGTTTAGTCCCACAAGCAAAGGAATGCAGTGTTGGTCACTCGATTTTCTTTCAGGGTGTAGGCTTGAATGAAGGAATATAGCTTTGTCTGTAATCCCTGTGGAAATACAGACCAGGAGGCTCGAGAAGCAGATTGCCATCCATCACTCTGTCATGTTGTCCATACAGAAAAAAAACACATAATGTGACATCTTACTTCACCAATGCTACCAAGGGACATGCTGCTAACACACACACGCAGCGGATTGCGAGAAGTCAATCAATGGGAAATGCTTCCTTGTTCACACAACTGAAATTCATTCCACATCAATAACAGAAGAACTATCAAAGCTCAATGTCTTTAGACTCCAGTCCCACCAGCCATCTTCCCTGATGCTAGAACTAGTTATCTCCATATAAACCAATATATCAGTTTGCTGCTATGTAAGGCTAACTTTGGCCTATTGTTAAAAACTGGATACTGTCCAGTCAGTGTCACCCACTTCTGATGCGACAAAAAGGTTTCTACCTTAAAAAAAAAAAAAAAAAAAGCTAGAAAATGTTTCATTGTTATTAAGCTACCTGAATATTAGATATCTGACCAGAGAAGCCCTTCCAGTGTGGGAAGATTTTGCTCAACAGTCTGTGAAAGCTGCCTCATCTTGAAACGGCTGACCCACCAAGAAGAATTTCATTGAGTTTTGGTGTCCCATGATGGTCTAAATATTGTTTTGGGTGAGATACTGAATATTATCACCTAATATCAGTGGCCTCAATCCAAATATATCAGTATTAGCCTTTGAAAACCCTTATCGGTTAAAGCCTATTGTCTACGCATTAGACCCCATGGCCCCCAGGCACGGGCCTCAGATATGCAGGGCTCTACTACACATCCTGTCAGAAACATATGTCAGATTATGGCCTCCCAACTCCCTCTCTTCTCAGAAGGTCACTAGGGGCCCTTTGGATGTTAAAGTATCACCCTAGGAATGCTCAGAGATCACATCATCTCTCTTAATCTAACGTCTATCTCAGACACTGAGGTCTGACACTCATTTAGCTATGCCGTTCAGAAACAAGCACAGATTTGCGTTAGATGAAAGCTGCTTCATAAAACATTGTACATGTGCAAAACCACATCAAACAGCATTATGAACTGTCAAAGCAACTAACCTGTTTTTGAAAAAAACAGGTTAGTTTTCCTCTAATACTGACATGCATAGCCAAAAACAGACTGCTAGTCAGTAGTAATAGGATTGTGGGAGTCATATGAAAATGTATAACCAGAGTGATTAGAACTTCATTTAAATAACTACTGCTCAAAGAACAAACATAATTTGTAGAAATTGATATTTTTGCTGTAGAACATTATGGCTGTTATTATGAACATGTCTTATACATGTGCAGAGGAGAAGTGTCTAAAGTCTGAGTGATCATAATGTGCCTCAGCACCATGGTCAAGAAACAAACCCTAATAGAAATTCTAATGATACCACAGGACCATGAACTGCACTTGATTCAAGGACAAATCTTTGGCTGTTGCTGCAGCGTGTTGCATCCTGCTGATAGTCATTAGGAGGCCTATATTTGACACCGGGGTATGGTAAATCGTGCTTAAATTGATTTACGAAGACTGGAGGTAGTGTAACCTATACGTGGTCTGAATCGCCTTGCTTTGGAACAAGGATTATACTGTTGAATAATGCATTACTGGGACCAGGCATGGAAATTTTATTCAATAAGAATGTCCTAGAAAATGAAAACTGATGCTCAGACAAGTGACAACGTCCATCTTGTTAAGACAAGATTTACATGTAGGTAACAGAGAAGAGGGGGTGGTTGTACACCCAGTGTAGTGTTGGAGTTACAGATCAAACAAACTACAGCAGGTTCTTATATCACAGGAAGACATGCATGCTATGACTCCCTGTTAGGCTATCATTAAAGAGGTTGAATGGAGTCCATATGGTAATAAAATGTAAGACAGAGTTCATACATACCATACTTCCTGCGAATCTCATCATGCCTTTCCTTCCTCTCCACTTTCCTGTAAAGAGAGACAAAAATTGGTGAAGCAGCCATTCCACGGGCATCCTGTGTGTGTGTGTGTGTGTGTGTGTGTGAAAAATCAAACTATAAGGATTAAAACCAAATCTCTTGGGAGACACATATCACTACATTGGTTTTATGTACTGGGGACCTTGTTCACCTTGGTTGACAGCGAGCTCTTTGCACCTCACTTCATTCATCCAGTGACACCTTTTGCTCTTCCAGCCTAGCTCCGATCCACTCTGGTAACGACTGCATGTTAGCTTTGAGGAGCTGCTCTGTCCTTGGCATTTCAGTCTTAACACATTCAAGATACACTCCTGAGAATACACTTGACTATGGATTGGTGTCCTTCCTTGTGTGTTGTGTCCTTTATGTTAGGCAGCAAGTTTGCATTTTGCATTGGGGCGGCATGGCTCAGGAGGTAGAGCGGGTTGTCCAGCAACAGAAAGCTTCCTGGTTCGATCCCCAGCTACTCTAGAGAGCGTTGATGTGTCCTTGAGCAATACACTGAACCCTTAACTGCTCCTGATGAGCAATTTGGCACCTTACATGGCAGCCTCCACCATCAGTGTGTGAATCGGTGAATGTGAGGCATGCATTGTAAAGCACTTTTAGTGGTCATTTGACTAGAATAGCGCTAGTCCATTTTGACAACTTCTAGGGGTGGGCGATACGGCAAAAATATCATATCGCAATTTTTTTATTATAAAATCACGATTTTGATTTTATCACGATCTTACATGTATTTTTGAGACTAATTTGCAAGTTTTTGGTCAGTGCAACCAAACCATTTCGTTCAATCTTTTCTCGGCATTCAGAGTAGAGACGTGGAATGGCAGTGTTGGAGAAGTATTTTCGGCTGGGCAGCTCATACTGCGGGTCTACTACTTTGAGCAGTCATTTGAACTCCTTGTTTTCTACTGTCTTGAATGAAACCATATCTTTTGCAAGATAAAAGGTAACTCAGTGTTTCCCACAGAATAACAGTAAACTGTGTGCGTGCGAGCGAGGTAGGGAGAGAGTGTGTTGTAAACCCAAATATCAGTTGGCCTTGTGTTGAGGTGTTGCACGCGTGCACACGTCGGTGTCGCAAGTTATATGCATCGGTTTTATGTCGTCAGTTATTTGCATTGCATGTCCACGTGAAACTCTGGCCGGGCAAATGCATGGCCAGCCAATTGCATTTAACTTTTAATCTTTAATGCGAACTTCTTCCTCCCTCCTTACTGCTGCTGCATTCACGTACTCCTCGTCAGCTCCGACATCCCACTGTGAGTCGTAAATTCAACCTGTAGTTGAAAGTATGATACGCCGGACTGGGAGTGACAGATGATTTGCTGAAGCAACGGCGCACAACACAACCTTAGAGATCATCATGAAACTGTGGCGGGACAGATTAGACTGTGGCGGGCCGCCAGAGTGTAGGTAATTAATGGGAAACACTGGGTAACTGCTTCTGTTACCTCTTTCCACCGCTTGCTTGTCTTCTCATACGGAGTGCCTTTATCAAATGCCTGTGTGAACGTTGTCTGCTTGGGTCTAGCTGCTGCCTCTGGCTGCGGTGCCACCGGTGGTCCTCTCACTGTTTGGCTCTCAGCATACTGTTTAGGGTTCTTTCTTTTTAAGCGATTGAACAAATTCGTCGTGTTGCCATCCGACGTGCGAACAGTCTCTGTGCAAACTTTGCAAATTACCTTTGTTTGCGCTTTGTCATTTGGGGAAAAGCCAGACCAATTCCATATGATGGAAGTGGAGTTTTTTTTTTTTAGCAACCAACTCTTTGACTTTCATACATGGCTCTCCATGCGGCTACCGCTACACACACAAACAAAGAGGCAGGTAAGAAATTGCAATTGTAATTCGCTATGATTGGTCGGTCAGATTGATGACGTCTGGTGTGTCAGTGCATCAGTATAGAACTGCAATTTATAGAATGTGACCTAGACGATCCATACGATCTCCTCACTTTGGCAGATCGTCTACACGTTCTAATCCTTCACGATCTAATATGGTCATATCGCACACCCCTAACAACTTCCCACTCTAAGTCTCCAAGTCAAATTCCCTTACTTTTCCTTGACATTCACTGACTAAAAGGCTGAATTTCCATGGATGGAAAAGCAGGCCCATTTTTGATGTCAACATTTTGTAGCCAAAGCTCTTGAAATTTACATTTTCCTGGCATGGTTGCTTCTGTTACCAAGTACAGGAGACATCTTGATGGAAGTGATTGTCAGTAGTTGATGAGTGGGAAGGAGATGGTTGTTGAAAAATCAAATAACCATAACAACCACTCATGTGATATGGGAAACGTGAAATAACCTGATTAAGAAAAATACTGCATGGAAAATATTACGTTTTGACAAATGGCAACTAAAATCTAAACATACCACAAACACAATTCCCTGATATTCTATGACTTGGCCCAAAAAAATGATCAAATCCCCTGATTTTCCATGTCTGGAACTGACTCCACAAATTCCATGACCTGTGGGAACCCTGTGTATTCTGATGGCTCAAAGGGGGTGCTATAACTGCAGGTCAAAATAAACTATTTACAAACCAGTCACATCTTCCACACTGCAAGTTGGAATGACATGAGATCTGATGACATCTCCAGCTCTCCTCCCTCTTTAAATTTGTATCCAGGATAACCAGTGCCCACAATATTTTCACTATTTGGAGTTTCTTGAACACTCTAATGGTTCGTTTATTTACTGATTGGCCCAATGGATGCCTGCATCACTTGTACAATCGACCAATATGAGGTGCAACAAGTGCCAAAAAAGCCAGAAGAAAAGACTAGCAGACAATGCAATTGGCCTGATAAAATGTATTTGCTCAAGTTTGATGTTTTTCATATTTGTGTAATGATCAAGGCAACTGAGTGGCTGAATCATTCATAGGTGATGGCAAATTGACAGTTTGAAATGTCATTAAGTCACGTCTAAGCTCTTTACAACCATGACAGTTGTGAACAACAGCAGCCAGCACTACATTACAGCCAGCAGTAAAATACAAGTGGACCAGCAGCCCTGCCATCAGCCACTTGCTCAGTTTTCCTAAGGAATAACAAAGGCCTGGGAGGATGTTTGTGCATAGCCCCCTCCAGGGACATCAATTCACTTAATCTCTGCACAAAAAAGCAGTGTAAATCAGTCTGTGCTTTATTGCCAGGTAGTGATCTGTGAGCAATTGGGGTAGCTGAGTGCTGCCTGCCATCTATCCCCCCGCTGCACTACAGCTTTACATGCCACTGAATGATTGACAACCTCAGCCCCCCCACCCCCACCACCACATAGCAGCAACAAGTAGGGGAAGGAAGAAATAGACAGAAGTAGAGAGTAGGCTGAACTGGGATGAAGTCTTCTCCAGTGTTCAGCTGTGGAAACAACTGAAAGCAACAGATATCTTCACCACGGGACAGCCTAATTCATTCATTCTCTATGAAATACAGACATTTAAAAGCTGCAATGCACATTTTGGCCAAGATAAAATTGTGTCCTTTTTACTCTGAATTGTATGCTTAGAGCTGGGAGACAGTCTCTTACTTGAACTCATTTAAATTACCAATGCTCCCTATTTAATTATATAAAAAGAAATATAGGAAGAATGGCACTCCTTAGCCTTATTCTCATCCTATGATTAATGAGGGCATGTATAATACTAAAGCATGGTGTGTGATGCTGAGTAAATCATTAAAACAATCACCGAAGAGGCTACTTTTGAAATAACTTCAAATAAGACTTTTTTTATATAGCAATAATATCATTAGTAGAAGTATTAGTATATGTATTAGTAATTTTTAGCCTAAAGGGGCTACTTTTGAAATAGATTTTAAAATAATTTTTAAATTATATCAAATTATTAGAAGTATTAGTATTAGTATTTGTATTAGTATAAGTAAGTTTTAGCCGAAAGGAGCTACTTTTGAAATAAAATTTAAAATAACTTTAAAATTATATCAAATTATTATTAGTGTTAGTATAGTAAGAGTAGCAGTATTTTTTGGAATCAGCAACTTAAGTGAAAGGAATTCTGTGATTTGGAGCTATTTCTCTGAGACAGGGCCTGGTGTAGGGATAACTAGCTGGCTAGTAACTCTGTGTGGGGAATATGACTGGGTGCAAGGAGGAGTGGTGAACATGGGAACTAGGTTTAGATGAATATATAAGTTGCAAATTTGACTTTTTATGAAATATTGGACATGGACCAGTAATTGTGGTCCACTTCTCATAACCTAGCCACAGGTACAGAAAAACAGTCTAGAAATAAAGGCAGTCAAATTTTATTTTTATGTAACACTTTATTGAGCTGTTCATTCATGTTATTTTTTGTTCATTTTGTTTCTTCTGTCTATTCTAGTTTCCCCTGCAATAGATTTGGTGGGGGCAGTTAAAGAAGCTGCTCTAACCTCATTATCCTGGGTTTCACTGGCAAGTTTTAGTGTCGTACAGTCGACAGTTTCAGAGGTTTTCCACCCTGACAAGAATTCACTACATACTTGTTTTTTAGCATAACAATGAAAAACTATATATTGAATATCAGCACAAAGGCTTTGTATTTATTTTGTTTCAGTACAAAAATACCAGTACTGGTCTTCAAAAATTCATATAGTCAAATCCTAGTGGGCCCTTGTTGACGTTTCCTCCAGACTGCTCTCCAGCCAGGGCTCAGATGATGATGATGATGGAGGCTTACTGCTCTGAGCTGGGTCTCTGGAGGCCAGGCGGCAGTGTCTAGAGGCACTCGCCTTTCCCATGATGGGCCCGACAGCCTATTCTATCTATCTGGATGTCCCGTTCAGAACACGAACCGCACATCTATGTAGGTCACTGCACTAACTAGGACTACAGTGGCACGGGAAGCAAGGGCTTGATTCCCCAGCACGTGACGCGAAAGGCTCAGAGGTTATTTAATTCAGCTCTCACACGCTTTCAGACACACGCCTACATGCTCGTGGTGAGTCCAGGCTCTCCAATGTTCTCAGCACCACAAGCGATGATGGTAAGCTGCAGTTACAGGCTCTCTTTCTACACAACTGCCCCTGTTCACCAACACATCACAAGGCTGCCCTCAGAGCAAGGGCCCAGGAGCACAAAATAGAAAGCTGAGGCTGAAACATTTATATAGTGGAGGAAGAGGAACACTTCCTGGATCACTTAGAATGCTCACTGTAGTATGATCCACCGACTGGCAGGCTGTGTCTTTACCGTGGCTAGTACTCTGCACAGGGTGCAGCTTTCTCTCTTTATGATCACAGTACTGAAGAGCAGCTGCTCGGGTTTGGCAAACGAATTGGCGCTTAGGGAGGAGAGTGGAGGAACACGGAATTCCTCCTATGGGAAACCAACTTGTTGGGAGCTGCAGACACAGCGCTGTGCAGCAGTTGCAGTTGCAAACGCACAATGAGCCCTTTTGTTGAATGTTATGAAGCGCTTCCTTGTGGTGACCCGTCATGCTGGATGTGATGTGACATCGTAAAGGTGGTAAGCATCAAATATGTTGAGTGAATTGGAGTGATCAGATTCTAGGCTATGCAATATGAAAAAGATATCTTGCTGCAGTGGAGGAATGCGGAGTGAAAAGAGGGTGTAAAGTCAGGTATTTTATTTGTGTCTTGGGTTGTCTAGTGGAAAGTTTTAGTGTTAGACTTTTCTACCCTGATAATACAAATCTGGGGAAACACTGAATACTTGGAATTTTTCAGCATGAAAACAGTGCAAAAAATGCTATCCAGCTTGAAACATCCATGCTGGATGAAGCTTAGTGTGAAATCCTTACCGTTCTTCAGCACGCTGTCTGATCTCCTCTCTCCTCCTGGCAAATCTCTCCTCATCTCTGTCTGGCCTTGAGACACAAAGAGGCATGTCAGAATAAGGTTTATATAACAAAAATGAAATATCTGCATCATACTTATCTAGATATCTCAATGAACAAGAATACAGCTCAAAGAAACATGAACACCGATTTACAAAATGCACACTTGCTTAAAACTTAAAAATTGCTCATGCAGAGACTGTACAATTACAAAAATATCATGCCGCTATCGTACCCCGCTTAAAAAAAGGAAGTGTTATTCAAATGCTGCATTCTCCCAAGCATGACTTGTCTGAAGCATAAAATGTCTCTGCGACAAAAAGCGGAAATCGATGTTCAAAAGCAAAGTGAGAACCTCTGCTGCAGAAATAGGAAGTGTCACCTTTGATAATTGGATTTCCTACTTTAATGGAAGTTACACAAATAAAAGGTGAGAAAAGAAAATTGCCAGGAGGTAAATGAAAAAGTAGAAGGAAATGGTCCCTTTAAATAAGAGCTGTATGTGTGGGTTCACAGAGTTGCAGGCATGTTCTTTGTCCTCTTTTCCCTAAGATGATGAACATGGACTGGGCTGCTGCCACACCTCACTGTATAGTGTAGCAGCTAAATGCATTTTTGCAGGAAAATCTTTCACAAGTGGAAAGAAGTACCAAATTTGGCATAAATACTCCTTAGGGATTGCTCTTTTGCTAAAACCCATTAGCCATGAAAAAATCAAGATGGCTGCCACTTTTCCAAGATGGCCGCCACTTCTGGTCCGGAAATACTATTTTGGGGGCAAGTTTGTGTAGAATTGTCCTATATGAATGATCTTACTATCAAACCATACAATCTGACAGAGAAGTCAGATTTATAACTCTGGATAGGCTACGAAGCTTCCTTCTACCATATTTCAGCTATTGAAAGAAAATAATATGTGCTCTGGGCTGCTAAGACACATGGTCAAGGTCAAGTCAAGTCATGTCAATTTTATTTTTATAGCACCACATCATAACAGAAGTTATCTCAGGGCACTTTTGATATTGAGTACAGCTGACATGGTACAGTATTGGTACAGTATTGGTACAGTGGTGGAAACACTGTCTGGTGGAAGGAATGTATTCACCTTGAAGAATACAAAATTTGTTAAATATCAAGATATGGTACAAAGATTTTTTTAATCTTGCCCATCACTTGTGAACAGTCCCTCCCTTCATTATGTCACCCCAAATGTCCTGCAGATGTGCAGGATTATGGAAGCACGACACAACTGAGATACCCTTTCAACTTTAATTTTACCTTGATTGGCGTCTCTTGCAGCAACAGCAACGGCAGCAGCAGCAGCAGCACACTGCAACGCTGATGAGGATGGTCCCGCCCACCACGGCCATGCCGATGATCAGGGCCTCAAAGTTTACTAGAGCAGACAAGAGGACAAACACAACATGAACATGAACCATAATCAGTCACGTGAAAACATCAGGGTACATCAGGGACTCATCATGACGGACAACACATTGTCTTCATATGAACTTGCCTCATTCTTGAGCAACATAACAAATGAGGGTGACACCTTTGTCCAGCTCTCTAGAAGACTGCGCAAAATCAGTTTGGCAATGGTGCCACCTGCTGACACTTTAGCAAAACTACATCTAGTGATATGATCATGATAACTGAATCCACTCAATTCCCAACTAAAATATAACCGAGAGATCAAACAAGACTGCATTACAAGCTATTAAGAAACCTTGTATCCACGCTTGAAACCAATCACACACAGTATAGCACAATGGTGTCTGCTTATAAATGTTGGCTGGTAAATCTATACAGTAAAACTAGTACTTTTCCCAGCACCAATTGGTGTAGCAAATTACTCGTCAAATTTCAATGAAAGTGGTAAAAACTTAAGCCTTTACTTTTGATACTGACACTCTCTATGTATAACATTGAAGCTGAATCACAGAACTTGAATGGATTGGATCAGACTGAATGGATCCATTAAAGCTCTGAGAGAACTTGAGTCATCTAAGATCTTGCCACCCCCATCCTAATCCCCCCCCCATCCTCTCACACTGGAAAGGCTGACTTTCTGTGCTTTAAAGTGTTGCCACAACTGTGATTTTTCTTCAGTGAAAGGATGACAACACTGAAAATCACTGCTGTTTAGGTTTCCTGATCCTTCACAGGAGTGAAAAACAGAACAAAACACAAGCAGCATGACACATTACTCCTGAAAAGGTGTAATAAGCAGACCATTACAACTGATAAGTAATCATATGACTTCAACCCTTTCAACTGCGCTGCTCCCATTAGTGGCTTAATCCCTGCTACACAGCCAAACTTTGTTGAAATCTACCGCACTTTATTTTAAATCCTAGTGGAGAATCCAAGGTTTACAAAAATACCAAATGTGTCCTGCTAAAATACAAGAAATGTGTATGAAATGATGTACAAGACATGTTGATATTTTCTATTTATATTTCTATTTGTAATGCAATGACATCTTGGCTTTGAATAATTCACTCAATATAAGTGTGATATAGCTTCAATGAAGCTTCCATCAACAGATACACAATATGGATGTGACACTGTCCTACAATATGGACAAAAAAATTCAAACTTTTAAGCTACTCAAGAGGAAATTTAAGGGCAGATGACAGTTCACACAGTTAAAAGTAGTTTCAGTAACTGAGATCAGTTTGTGGATCACAGCAAGCAGCCTTTTGGTTTTCACTTCTGAAAATGTTTGTTCCTGGTTTGTAGTTATTGTTTTGTTTTTTGTCTGCTTTGCACTCCCGTTGGGCTTAAAGTCATCATGTAATAAATGTGTCAAACAAGTAATAAATGTGTCCATCTCTGGAATACACCTCTCAAAACTGAATCTATTAAATTTTGAAACAAGAAACGCTTTAAGGAATACGCCCTGTGCTACACACACAGCCTGAAATAAAAATTCAAGACAATTACAATTTCAATGTATTTTATTATTGTTATAAGACAAATAAACCCTCTTTGACCCTACAGCTCACCACTAAAGCTCACTTAACACAACTTTTTTAAATCAAAGTTAAATCAGCTCCCCATATGTACTCAGTTTTCTTATAACTCATACATGCTATGATTACAGTAAAACACCTGTTGTCTTATTCTATGCCAGAAAGACCTTTGTGTGGTAACAGTTTTCACTTCTCCTGTGGAAATCACAGTTGTGCACACCGGTGTGGGTGTTAAGCTCTTGTAGGACTGAAAAGTGAAACAAGGCAGAGATGAATATTACTCTGTGATCAACTCACCCCAACACACCCCCCAGCGTGCCTGAGACAACTTGCACAGCGACGGGGGAGGCAGCAGCCAGCTCACTGGGTACTCTGAGCAGGTGTTGTTGGTGAAACACCACAGGCACTGTGCAGACCAAACACAAACACCAAACATTTGGATCTTAGGTGTCTATTTTGATGGGGATCGCTAGACTCATGAACAACTCAAACTGAACTTGAACATAACTAACCGTAAACAGGCCTAGACATTGCATAGTCAGATGTGGTCAATTTGTTGCAAAGGTCACGAGAGAGAGCATTTCATGTTCCCTGCATTATCGGCGTGTGCACACGCCTCGTAGAACCCAGCTGGATAACTTTCATTATCATTTGGGGTCTGACAGTACATTTGGGCCTTACTCGCGTTTACACCCAGGTTCACGCTGTCTGCTATCGCCAACAACAATGAATGTTTTGGTGGAAGAATACACAAATAAACCGATTCTAAAACATTATTCTTTTATTGGAAAAGAGTGCCAGTGGATGCCCTATGCCGAATTAAAGAGTGGGCTCTAACGATTCATTTAAGATCATTGGTTAAGGTCTATGAGTTAACCACCTTTGCCGATAAACGAGACAATAAGAAAAGGCGAAAATTTTGAGTGGACTTTGGCTTAAGTTACCTTGTCCCTGACAATCTTACCTTGGCGTTTTTAACGCACGAGTCACAGACCGAGTGGGCAGCACAGGCTGAAAAGACAGAGAAACATAATTTTAGCTTCTATGGGAGCTGCGAGGCTGACTGAAACAACATTAAAGTCTCACAGTTAAAAAACAAACCCAAAACGACAGATGGGAAACGACAATCTGTAGTTGCACTGTTTTCATCCAGTAGTGACGCCTCACTATAATTATAACAATAATAATTATTATTATTATTACTTACACATGAGGTTATGTTACTGTAAATCAAGCTGATATTTAGGTTACCTATACAATTCGGTTGAGAAATTTAGTTAGATTTTTAAACGCATCTTACGCGGTGATGGCGTTGTGGTCTGGCATTCCGCCTGCCAAACTAAAGTACACAGGACCACCAAAGCCACGAACATCGACGTGGTCACTGTTTGTCTCTCCCTGATCAGTTTATGCATTGTTAAAATCAAAACAAATGACAGGTTAGTTAAAAATTGTTCAAAATATACTTTGCTCGTCGCCTCTGACGATTCCCTGTACTTAACTCTAGTTGACAACAGGGGCTGTTGTGCTTTGCTACTTCCTGGTGTTCTGAGGTTAGCGCGTTTTGTGAAGTCTGTGCAGCCCGTGCAGGAGGAGTTTAAGCTGTCAAGCATTTCGTTCTCGCTAAAGGTAAATATCCGCTCATTCGGTTAGTAAGTACACTGAAAAATAAGTACCCAATTTTCAGTGGCTGCATAAGTTGCCAGATTTGATTTTATCCGCCATTTTTGTTTCAATATTTGCTTCGTTTTTAAGTAAATCATTAATAGAGATTGGTCGCTTCTGTTACTTATTTGTTGCCTCTTTGCTCTTTGAATATTTTAAATAATTCTGTATGTGTATTCTGTATGTTATTGTGTATGTGTCTTCGTGT
>OMLF01048943.1:0-12783 GCA_900302615.1 Holocentrus rufus | reverse complement strand
ATATATATATATATATGTGTGTGTGTGTGTGTGTGTGTGTATACACACATATATACACACACACACACACACACACACACACATCATCATCATCATCATCATTTTCAGATAAATGAAAATGAAACCTACCCTAAGAATCGATTTCCCCGCACACTGCTCCTAAAGTCAGACTCAGGAGCCCGGCTCCATCAGAAGCTGCGCAGACAGTCTCCATTAGCCAGTGACTTCTTGTCTCCGAGTGCAGTCCGCTAAAGTGATTTTTTGGCTCACTTGCCATTTCACCTCAGCTATTGAAATCTTTCTAAATAACTTTATTACACTTCACTTGTAGCAGACTTTTGGCAGAATGAACACCCTGAACCAACATTATGAGGAGAGGGTGCGCCCCTGCATCGACCTCATCGACTCCCTGCGCTCCCTGGGTGTAGAGAAGGACCTGGCGCTGCCGGCTATCGCCGTGATTGGGGACCAAAGCTCGGGGAAGAGCTCTGTGCTGGAGGCGCTGTCAGGGGTGGCTTTACCAAGAGGCAGTGGTAAGTAAAAGTGAAAAATGCACTTGCTCTTGACATTTAACTACAGTGTTACAGTGTGGAAATGCATTATGCCCCCGGTTATAGTCACAATTATACCTTATTACATGTCATCTGAGATATCATGTTTCAGGGATGGGATAGACGAACGCGACCTGATCCGTAGTCGGCTGCAAAATATTACATAATTGCCACAGTCAGGGGTGGATAAAGACGTATTTTGATACAAAACAGCAAAACCCCAAATGTAAATGTACCAAAGTAAACTACAAAATATTGACATCAAAAATGTATTTTAAAAATGCACTAAATACATGGGTGGGGAGCTTTAGAGCAATGGATTACCAACCACTTCCTATATTTGAGGTGTTTCTCTATCAGCATTCCTGACTTAATAAGTTTGAAATCAAGCCCTTTAACAACTGAATATGGTCTTCAAGTGTAATAGTGGTGTAACCATATAAGCTTTTTGTTAACTGGTCACACAGTCAAACATTACAAAACTACAACCTTAAAGGTACTGTCAGATAAATATGACCTATTCCTGAACATAGAAGATAAAATATTCCAGAGGCTGTGAAATATTTTGTCTCCAAATAGGATGCCCATATAAAACTTAGGTTATTGAAAATGAAAGGAAAATCTCTTAGAGTCAGAGAAATGATAACTTTCATCAGGAATATGAGGAAAAAAACTAGCAAGGTAATTCATAATGTAGTAACATTGAGCAGGTTTAGTGCCTGGATAACTTGTTCGACAAGACTGTCAGTGCTGAAGATGTATTATAACAATGTTAGCTAACCTTATCAACAAGGTTCAGTGTAATATTTGGTCTGTATGTGCTTGACCACAATCGTCTACTGCTTCACTTTATTTTACCATGTGCATCACTCGTTTACTCTTTCATAATCCAGGTATTGTC
This sequence comes from Holocentrus rufus, assembly GCA_900302615.1. Classification (NCBI taxonomy): domain Eukaryota; kingdom Metazoa; phylum Chordata; class Actinopteri; order Holocentriformes; family Holocentridae; genus Holocentrus; species Holocentrus rufus. The sequence goes on along the minus strand of OMLF01048943.1, from coordinate 11,331 downwards.
ACAAGATGCCCTCTTGAGCTGAAGATGAAGAGAAAGAGAGACGGAGACGATTGGTATGGCAAGATTAGCTACCAGGACCATGAGGAAGAGATTGAAGACCCTGTGGATGTGGAGAAGAAGATCCGAGCTGGTACAATCTCTCAAAACTGCACAAGATATTCTCACAAGTTACTACTAGCTAACAAAAGCCAAGTGCTGAATTTATTAAGGTCATGGTTTGAATAGCTGCTTTCCAGCAATTAGCATTTCCATCTTCTTGTTGTCATCACACATCATATTCCCTCACCAGCTCAGGATGAAATGGCAGGAGTCGGCGTGGGGATCAGTGACGACCTCATCAGTCTGGAGATTGCGTCTCCTGATGTTCCAGACCTGACACTCATTGACCTGCCCGGCATCGCCAGGGTGGCAGTCAAGGGGCAACCAGAGAACATTGGGGAGCAGGTATTCTAGCACAGGTCCTCCTACCAAAGCTGACTTTCCACAAGTGCTTAATCATGTAATGTTGCATTAGGATGAAATCCATTACTGTCATTTTCATGATGTACTCTTAGGCTGGCTTTACATGGTGTAACTGAAATGTAACTTCAGTTCAATGCAACTTGGAGTTCCAGGTGAACCATCCAAAAATGAAAATTATAAATTCGGTTGGCATCATCATTTGAAATGTTCCATATGGGTTTGCTGACATGGCAACAGTAAAAGTTTGCTGCTGAAGTTGCATTGTGTGACGGCTGCCTTAGATTGTGAGATTAGAGAAGTTCCCAGCCAAATGCAACAAAATATGAACTGCAAATATGAATTGTTGCTTTCAGATAAAGAGACTGATCCAGAAGTTCATCACAAAACAAGAAACCATCAGCTTGGTGGTTGTCCCATCCAATGTTGACATAGCAACCACAGAGGCATTGAAAATGGCACAGGAGGTGGATCCAGATGGAGAGAGGACTTTGGGTAAATGGGTTTGATTTCATGGAAAGCCAGTCTGCTCTTTGGTAACTCAAAGACCATACTCCTGTTTTGTAGTTCTAGGCTTACTTCCCTGTGTCTCTCAGGTATCCTCACCAAGCCAGACTTAGTTGACAAAGGCACAGAAGAGACGGTTGTGGACATTGTTCATAACGAGGTCATCCACCTGAAGAAGGGCTACATGATCGTCAAGTGCAGGGGTCAGAAGGAGATCACAGATAAAGTGTCACTGGTTGAAGCGACAGAAAGAGAGACAGCATTTTTCAAAGGCCATGCATACTTCGGGTAATTAAATTATCTTTCGTGATCACAGTCAATGTAGTGCTGGATTGGCAATGACCTGTTTGGCAAGTTGTGACATGGATTCTTTGCATTGTTGGCACAGCACCCTCTATGATGAAGGCAATGCCACCATTCCTAAACTGGCTGAGAAACTCACCCTGGAGCTGGTGCATCATATTGAGGTGAATACGTTTTATTCTTTCACCAGAACACTTTATAATGCGAGATAGGCTGTTAAATAACTATATATACAAAATAGTTTGCAGAGACATAAAAACTTTGACTGTTGTTATTGCCCCCCTCTGTGGTTTCCAGAAATCTCTGCCTCGGCTGGAGGAGCAGATTGAGGAGAAGCTGGCACAAACCCATGCAGAGCTGGAGAGATATGGCGTTGGACCCCCATCTGAGACAGCAGAGAGACTTGTCTTCCTCATTGACGTGAGCCCCTTCACTTGACCACGCCCCTAAAACAATCTCTCGCCACCATACCCACCTACCGTTTACGCTACTCTTAAGACATTTCTAATTGCTTCTCACATTACTTTTTCAGTGACTGAAAAAAACAGTTTTGAAAGCCGTTATGATTTTTTTTAAATCTATGTTTGTCTAAAACAAATATGAACAACTCTTTATTCTGTTTGGTTTTGTTTTAGAAAGTCACAGCATTCACTCAGGATGCCATCAATATGACAAAGGGAGAGGAGCTTAAGTGTGGAGAGAGGTTCAATGTCTTTTCCATACTCAGAAAAGAGTTTGGAAAATGGAAGGCCCACCTTGACCGCTCCGGACAAAAATGTGAGTGCAACATCTTTGGATTGACACAGGTTTATGTATCTACACTGGGTTATTCTCACATCAGCAGGACCTTGAAATTTGAGTCTATATTTTGCAGTTAACGAAAAAATTGAGAGAGAAGTGGCTGAATATGAAGAGATGTACCGTGGTAGAGAACTGCCAGGGTTCATCAACTACAAGACCTTTGAGGTCATGGTGAAGGATCAGATCAAACAGCTGGAAGAACCTGCAGTCAAGAAACTCAAGGATATATCAGGTATGTCTTTGCTTATACAGTATAACACCAAATAATGATCTAACTTTCTTATTCTAGTCTGCACAGGTAAAACCATCTGGTGGTATAATGCAGGCATCTACCAGGTCGGGCAATGAAGCTACTCTATCATGTTATTTCCATTTCCCTTAGATGCTGTCAGGAAGGTGTTCATACAGCTGGCCAATGTTAGCTTTACTGGATTTCCTAACCTCATGAAAACAGCAAAGGTAACCAGTCATCAATGAATCACATTTCTTATTTCTCAGATTTTTTTTTTCATGATCTATATCGGTGAGACTGTTCTAAGCCCGATGGATTTCCTTTACTCTAACTAGCACTGTTAGACATACTGTAACTGTCTTCTTTCATGATTGTGTTTATTTGTGCAAAAATAAAGTAAATCTGAAATAAATGCTGTCACCATTTGGGGCTCTAAAGATTTAATATGGATCGTTGCTAGTGCCCAAAATATTTTTTTTGTTTGTTTGTTTGTTTTTTCCCCAGGCTAAGATCGAAGCCATAAAACAAGAAAAGGAGTCAATTTCGGAGTCCACGCTGAGAACCCACTTCAAGATGGAGATGATTGTTTACACCCAGGACAGTACATACAGCAGCAGTTTGATGGAGATGAAGAGGGAGGAGGATGAGCAGGATGAGATCCTTGAGAGGAACAGCCTGACATACAAAGGAAAAAGGAGCACTGTTTACATCACAGATAATACTGCCACATTGGAGGAGATGATGTTGCACCTTAAATCATACTACAGCGTAAGTATTGATTTAGAACCTGATTCATTCAATAGTTATGTCATAAAAAGCATTGATAGAAAGGGTTAGATAAAAGACATACTTTCTCCTCCGTGATTTATTAATAACTGACCTTGCCATTAATCTGCCTTCATACACCTCCTCCAGATTGCCAGCCAGCGTCTGGCTGACCAGATCCCTCTGGTGATCCGCTATCAGATGCTGCAAGAGTTTGCCACTGAGCTGCAGAGGGAGTTGCTGCAGATGCTTCAGGACAAAGAGAACATGGAGTTCCTGCTGAAGGAAGATTTGGAAATTGGCAGCAAGAGAGCTGCTTTGCAGAGTCGCCTCAAACGGCTGATAAAGGCCCGCTCCTACCTGGTGGAGTTCTAGAGGGGGTCAAGAATAGCACAATCTTTGCATGTACTACTTGCCATGTACTCCTGTTTTTATTTTCTTTGTGGATGTAAGAGCTGAGTCAGAATAAGTCAGTTCACGAGAAGTCTCTGTAGATGCTGTCAAAACTGATAGTACCCAACACAGAAACTGCATTAAGGACACACAATCATTAAAAACACTGAAATGCCTTTATTTCTTGTGGTAAGCATACTGCAGGTCAAAAGTGTTGCGCAAACACATTATGGCCAATTTAGCCTAGCCTTGATCAAGAGACCAACACTAAGCTGCAGTGGTTTATGATGTATACTCTATTCTTGCCACTTAAAATAAAGGCATTTTAAGTTCTACAGAAAAATAGTTACTTGAACATTTTTGCTGGTGTCATTTTGACAATTACAGGAAAGTGAGTGTAGTGTACTTTCTTGGATAGTTTAAGTTTTGCGGTTATTATTGTTTTTTATTGTGATGGCAATAAGTCCCACCATAAAAAAGTAGCATATTATGTCATTATAGGTCATATATGACCAAGCTCTAATTGTTAAAAGGACCACAATGTGCAGAAATAATAAAAATGCATCCATGTACTTTTTTCACATTTGTTCAAATTACTTGTATATTTTCATAATAAAGAAAATATAACAGTTAAGATTATGTGTTTATCATGTTTTTTTGTTGTTTTCTTTTTTTTAACTTGTATTAGATTGTCAGCCCAACAAGCTTTCATGACTGGGGGGAGTTTGACTTGGGCTGGACAGGTATCTGCTAAACTATGTACTTTACCCCCACCTTGTGGATTGGAAGATGTACATTCTGGAGGTAAGATTGGCACCCACAAGACCCACACACATGGGCGAGGGGGATATCTGCACACACAGGAAGAGTTTCATGTACAGCAGGTGTCCACCTATTGACCAAGTCAATAATATCAAAATAAATGATTGTCATTGAAGCAAATTTCACCATGGATAACATTTGATATTAGTTATTTGGTTATTCAAATTGTTGTAAATTTTTTGAGTACTGCTCACTGAAAATCAGGCAACAGTTTTGTTCAAAATATAGATGTTTTGGTGGATTAGTATCCTGCATCCCTGGCCTTGGTACTAAGGACATAAACCTCCAATCAATTAGGGTCACTCAAAAAGGAAACAACCTAATTGTGTCACACATTAAGAATTTTGTTGATCGGTTTATTAATGATATGAAGTGATCATGTAAAACCAATTAAAGAGTACCCTGTTTTGACAAGAAAACAGAAAAATAACTCAGACTCTGTCTATACCTCCTTTGAGGCTATTATTTTTTTATATATAAATAATAGGACAAATACTTCAGTTAAACCTAAAAGATTACATCTACAAGACACTGTTACAGAAGGCACATGAACAAGACAGAGAAGGGTAACTGTTTCCTTTATTCAAAAATACATACAAAACAATTTTAAGACAAGAACAAAATGATTTAAAAACATTTCTCTCCATTAATTCCAGTGATGACTATGTTCATTCACCATTCTCCATGGGGCTTTCCTGGTTGTTGTCGTCATTGTCTGATTTCTCATCATCTAAAAAAGATAAAAATTATTTGAAAGGCACGTTTTCTCACCTTTACAAGTGTAATCAATTAACATGATGTTCTTAACTGAACAATTGTAGAAATCAACAGTTATGGAGATTACATTATAACAATACAGCTAATATAAAATCCTTTTTTATGATACTGTCTTTGATCAGCACTGCTTTGTCAAAGGCTCAATTGAGTTACTGTGTGGTTATGCTTTCTAGACAGTAAGCTTGGTAGCTAGCTCAATAGCAAGCTCCTTTGAACCCTTTGAGCTGAACAAGGTTTGGTGTTGTTTTGTGTTGGGGTGGAAATTGTTAAAACACTCACTTTTTTTTGTTTGCTTGTAACAAAGATGAAAGACATTTCCTTGTCTTTTATCTTTGGATTTTTTCATTTATCTCTTCATAATTTAGTGAGGATGAAAACAGGTGGCGCAGTATGCAATGTTAACTTTTAAAACCAAAGGGAGTGACGTTAGAGACTCAAAGAACTATGCATGCCATTTCCTTTAACTGCTGGAAAGCCTCTGAACTTGTGAACGCATAAATACAGTGAAAGCGCACACTTTGTTTACTTACTCTCAAGTGTTTGTTGTAGTTCCTGTATGGTACTGAGAAGCACATGGAACTGCTTCTTCCTTAACTCCAACTGAAGAGGGATATAAAATATTGAAGATTACAACCCATCACCTGATACTGTTGACTTTACAGGGTGGTTGAGAAGGACAATGAATATATTTGGCTTTACCTTTGCATCTACATTTTCCTTGATCTGAGACAGCTGCTGGAGTTCTTTGTCAAGTGCCTCTAATTGCCTGTATGGGGGGAAATATAAACAAGAGAAACAATTGGATGAGATGTGATTTTCATGACAACCAAAAAGTGGTCATCTCCGGTGACCTCTGATAGACTCGGTGTATGAACAACTCAAGTCACGTTACTGTTTGGATGAAACACATGAGCTCAACTCACTTTAGTGTTTCATGTCGGTCTGGATGTTGCTGGATAACCTTGGCCAGAGCATCGTACTCTGCAAAACAAAACAGACTGTAAAGGCTATGGAAGAAAAAATTTATGAAGAGCTGCAATACAAGGCATATGTAAATATTGATGGGAAAAAAATCGAATGCATTTTGCAATTATTTTTTCCACTTTATTGACACCAACTGTTTTCATCAGTAGTGCAAAAACTAGTTACAAAACCAACTTAAAGAAACTGATTCATTATTACTCCAGGGAAAAGAACTGAAAGTAAATATAGTTCACTTCTACATATGGTTCCAATGAAGCCACCAAAGAACACTTGGTCTTTTTAAACAAAAAATAATGCCATAAGTGAATATCTTCTAAACTACTGGGAGAAAAAGGCTGGAGCCTGAATACATGCTTACCTTGACGATTCTTGCGTATTCTTTTTGCCCTCTGGATTTCTTTTTTACATTCTGATATCTTCTCGTGTGCAGATGTGATATTTTGCTCTAAAACATGGAACGCAAGACAATACAAAGTTTAGGTATTCCTTGTTGTGACTTGATAACAGATTCTTGTATGGCTCAGGTGGCCATGATCTTTATATCATCAGAAGGGACCAAAAGACTGAATCCACTACCATGAACTGTTTATCATTATTTATCAAAAATGAATACAATCTGTTGACTAATTATTCAACTATAAATAGTTTAGAATGGATAAAAAACAGATCCTTGATAATGTGCATATGACACTGAAAAACATCTTGTCTCATACTACTATTAAACCCAATAATTAATTCAAATGATATTGTTCCATGTACGCTTCTAACACAATGTGAATTGTTCTGGTCTTAAACAAATAAATGACACTGACTTTGTTAATATGTTCTCTATCAATATAAACTCTTCGCGAGACAAAAAACAATTGCAGCCAAGATACACAACCAACTGAACAAAGAACTCACAACTGAAGAAGTCACTTTGATTTTGTTTAAAAACCGTAATAACTTACCTATATCTGAGTAGATTTTCTCATAGTTCTCCATTTCCCGCAGGTTCATGTCATAAACCATTAACGTCTTCCCCATGGAGAATTCACACTGGGCCAGTGTGCCCATCATCCTCTGGTATTGTGTGAATCTAAACAGGAATGGAAGGCAGCTGGTAAGACGAAGCAAATCTCTCCCGATGTTTTGTGCACATAAATGCTATCTGAATAAATAGGTGCACGGGAACAGTCCAAGACCAGAGTCCGACAAGATAATTTACCCTTCCTCCGGGGTCCCAGGCGAGTTGCACCATTTGATGAAACTCTTCAGAAGCACGTTGATTCGGCGGTCATCTCCAGCTCCGTCTCCATCAATAAGCAAACGTTTCCGAATAACTTCGTCTAAAATATGACCAACAAACAGCGTTAGATTCAGACAGACATTCAGACAAAGCAATAAAAAGAAAGAACCGGAGGGACAGCTATCGTTAGCTAATATGGCTTCTTTATGCTAGCTGCTATGGAAGCTAGCTACCTCTGGCTTGCCGTTAGTTATACGTGTAAGATTGGTTTGTCGTTGACAATACAGCTAAGCAGATGTTAGCTCTGTGTTAGTTTCAGCACATATTGTCACCCACGGTGTTTCGTGTAGAATTTAAACCAGTATGTTATCAATAACGGCTACCTACCATCTGTAACAGCCCCCATGGTCTGTGGCTAGTGCGTCTGAATAAACTTTATTGCTACAACTGGACGTGAAAAAGGCGCCCCGCCTCTTAAAACGGACAGCGGTGATTGGTCAAAAAGGCAAGCACGTTCTTTTTAACATGACAGCAAAACGGCCTGCTCCACATCATATGTTTTTGCGGTTCTAATTTAACTACTGAGACATTTTATATCTTTTCTTTGAAGAGTGTTGAATGGTCAAGTGATCAAATAGTTTCTTTGCTCGTCAGAGTACATGCGTCCTGGCGGGGTGACGTCTTTGTCCCAGAATGCAGTCTGGTAAACAGACATGGAAGCACCAGGTGAAGACCTCCACAGCCACTGAGCACTGCATTCGCTCTTTTTCACGATCTTCTTTCTTCTTTGCCCACCACATCCAGCAGATTTGTATCTGTCTGGTGTCACTTTTGCATCTACAGCGTCTGGAGCCTTGGTAAGAGTGAAGTTGTAGTAAACCCATGGCGACTGTTAATGACTTATGTTGTGCTGCCAGGATTTTGCCAGCTTTATCGCTAACGCTAGTCATGGCTGGCCAGAAGAAGCTTGAGCTAGCAGGCTAATTTAGCCACTCCTCTCAAGTAGTACTAGTCACAGACCCAGCAACATTTTGCTCAGACTAGAAGGAGCCTGTTTTCATGGCACATTTCTTATTAGGTAAAATATTATTTCAGTGCTCATATTGTTTGCTTTATTTTGAGTCATTTTTTACATGATGTTTTACATGATTGCTTTGCGTTAGCGCATTGTATAAGTTGCAGAAATGCTAGCCCTTAAAACTGCTGGCTGTTGCTGCTCTGTCGGCTAATGTTAGCTAGCTAGCTAATTTAGCTGACCTGTCAAGTAGTGTGCTTGGTGTCAAAATCTAACGTGCACAAAATACTTGCCACAGAAATGTCATTGAGTTCATCCTTTGCTTTGCTTTCTTTTCTCATAACACATTTAAAGAAAGCATATTTGTAGAGAGAATAAGAGTGCAAACTGTGATTAAAATACAGGCTAAATACTGAATGCTATCAAGATCAACACAGACCAAGGTTATTGTTATGGTTTTAGTAAACAATGTCTGCTTCTGCTCCTATTTTGCTTTGCATAATGTTTTCTATTTATAGAGTTGGTTTGGCTTATTGTCTCTCACTAATAAAAGGACAGGCAAGCCTTTTGTACTTACCTGCAAGACTACAGAAGAGCTGCCACTCAACAAGAATCCCAACATTCCCCTGAAAATCAGAGTTACTTTTGTAATACAGGCTTCTGCTTGTAAAATCAGGCCATGTTGGTATTTTTATTTTTTTGCAGGCTATAATATTCATGCCTTAAATGTCAACACCAGGTCAGCAAACATAACATTTTCATCCATCAACCATAGTGGGCGTTACATCACACTGCTAACTAGGTCAGTTAGGTATGTCTAGTATTACCAGCCAACCAGATGTTTAGATTAGAACTACCATCTCTTAATAATGACTATAGGTGACAGAATAGATGGCCTTAAAGACAAATGTATGAGTGAATGGCTGCTGCTTACTTGCCACCCTGCCTGTAAATGGGTGATTACATAAACATTCAATTTCCTGGGCTCTATGAGTTGGTATTGTATTCCAAGATTAGGATGGCTGAAGGAAAAATTAGTGAAATTATCAGGTCCAGAAGGGTTGTTTTGCAGTCTTTTCAAGCCCTTCATGTAGCCCTTCTTTATCCAGAACTGTATTTTTTATAACCATAAAGGATTTCAAAACCAAATCGACATGCATTGATAGATCATACAGCAAGAGAATGCAATTGCTTTTTTTCATTCTACCTCTTACTTCAAGGTGTAGTATATTGTCATTGGTGGATTTTAGCTGTAGATTTACCCATCCCAATATGCTTCAAGTCAATTCTCCAGTCTTTTTATTTGTTATATAATGTACTTCTGAACTGCAGTGCAGTGCTGATGTTAATTCATTCAATTAAGTGTCTAGCATAGGCATATGCTCACTTTCATAGACTTATACGAAAAAATGCTAAAGTGAAAGTGCCACCAAAGTCAAGGAGGACTCCATGAATGTTTAAAAGTTAAATTGTGAAGATGAGGCTGTAGTATTTTGCCTGTCAAAAGTTACTGGCCACTGCTTAAGCTGGCCAATAGTTTTTTCACATTAGGTCATAATTTCAGGCACATGTTATTAAATTCTACAAAATCACGGAGAGTTGTGGTGGGGGAAAGGATATATCATAAATTAAAAGATAAATTATCTGTCTTAATTAGACTGTCTTATGAGTTTTCAAGAAGTGTCATAAACCTGTGCCATCACACAGATGACAATGGATTTATTTGTAGTAATTGATTTTGTCCTCATACCAGCACCTATTGAGTGAATTCCTCTGCATACCAGTCACTTGGCTCCAGGAAGCTGTGTCTTTTTAGCATAATGGCTTTGCATTCCCCAAGGCTTTGGGCTAACCTATTACAAACAATCGCTTCATTCTCAGCATAATAAGCTGGGTCTTTTTTTAAGTTGAAAATGTAAAAGTTTAAGAAAATTCAAGTTGACCTTGGCTAAATTTGTTCCTGAGGCTTGAAATGCAGTGTAGCAAACAGTTGAGCCCAAAATAACAAACTTTTGATAAATCATTTTCAGAAATATTACCACTTAGATATATGCAACACTGAAAAGTGAGTCCTCATTCAAATCATTGACTTAATTTTCTGAATGCGTCTTAGATCTGTCAAGCCACCCAAGTATAAATGTGAAAAGGTTAAATGTTTTCACTGTTGTTGTTGCTGTCCCCTGTCCCAGGGATTACTGTGGTGCCGGGGAGAGTTGTTAACTGGGGATAGCGCTTATTGGATTGGATTACTGTAGTGGTGAGGAACTCCATAAGTAGCGAGCAGAAAGCCAGATCTTCCACGAGAAGGCAGTTTAACTTCCAGACAAATCGCTGTTTAATTCCCTAACCACTGATTAATTCTGTCAAGACAAAGGAAAACAAAGACACATTTCCCCTCAATTTGTGCATGTCCTTGTGTGTGTGTGTGTGTGTGTTATGTGTCTGTTATGTGTTTGTGTGTGTCCAGATTTCCTCTCCAGCTTGTGTGGCAGCCAGTGATCACCCAAACTGATGAGGATCGGCTGATTGAGTTAAAACTGAGTTCCTTTTTTCATATTTGACAAGGTAAGGCCTGTTAAAAGTACCACTCACTATGACACTGTAATAGCATTTAGTGAATTCTGTAGTTAAACAAAAATCACAGGCCACATCGGAGTGCTTACAGATGTTCACAACTATTACTGTACTTGACTTTGGTGCAGAATTAGATTTTGGTGATCACATTTCTCTGTATGCTCCTAAACAATCATGCACTTATATTGGTTGCCCGGGTTACTTGTAATGATATGAACTTACAGTACTTGTTTTGTTTGTCTTAAAATTTTACTCTGAATATGTAGGTTGGCCAAAAAAATCTTTTTTTTCCTTGTGTTTTTCTAGTAGCATTTTTTGCCTATTTTTAAGAAAAACAACTGAGAAACTAAGGGCAAAAACAAAGAAAAACTTAGCTCTAGTTGTTCATATCACAGTCATGTTGAGTGTACTTGAAAACTAAAATGTTGATCCAGAGTGGAAATATCATGGAAATTATCAGTTACTTTCAAC
>OMLF01048942.1:0-30524 GCA_900302615.1 Holocentrus rufus | reverse complement strand
AACCCCCCCCCCCCCCAAACCTCTCAAACACTCCATTTCTTGCAAATCCTAAATGTGGTTATTCATATTTTTTACAGGATTACAATCTTAATAGATCTTCCAAGTGTGTGTCTCTGGTCTCCACCCTGCAATGTGTTCATGACGATGTAAACACCATTAGGTATGCAAAACAGATGTCTCTACATGAGCTAAGATCTCCAGGGCAAGAGATTGCTGACCCGCAGGTCCAGGTACAAATGTTAACATTGAACCCTGCGTGTAATAGGCTCCTTGCCAATTATTCCATGTACAGTAACTGGCAAGCTGTAACAATATTATGCAAAGCTCCGTCAGTCACTGAAACCCATATGTCAATGTGTGGAGCTCCATAGGAGTGCTCACCCCAGCCCTGACTGGTCAGTCTCCAAAGCTCAGGAATCTTCATGGCAGTATGTATTCAGCCAGAGCTCAGGTTCCTTAGCCCTGCCTGGCCCCACCTCCCTTGGGTAGTGCTCCTCTACTGCTCCCCAGGCAGCGTTTGTGTGTGACACCAAAACCCGCTCCCACCCAGGCCCTGGGCCCAGAAAGTGACACATGCTTGGGTGTCGCTGCCGTTTCACCTCCTGCCTGCTGAAGTATGAGGCAATTTCCTGCGAGTGGCGCAGGGTGAGGCAGAGCGGGAGGCTAGGCGCACCTCAGCTCCGCTGCTCTCTTTGATACTGTCAGGGAAGAGTAATGGCTCTCTGCAGCAGCAGCCACAACCGAACTAATGTTGTGTGACTTTGGCTCTCCTTTCCAATGCATTTCCACCACAGTGAGGAAGAGAGGGACAGGAAGAAGACAGCCAAACGCTGAAGGATAAGGGAGAGGGATAAGGCTGCATAGTGGGAAGACAAAAACCTTCACAGTTAACATTCAGTTTCACTAAATCGTGGAAGAAAAAAAATCGTGTTTTTCCAGCTTTCAAAGGCATGGCATGGACATTTGCGTGATCAAAGCCTATTTTTTGCTGTAGCTCCATTCCTCCCCATCAGTCTAAACATCATGCTAGTCAGTCTATCGGGCCACCAGGAAAGCCTGAATAATCAACAGTCAGCCCTGCTAGTCAGGAAATCTCTAACTAATCTTTACCATGATTTGAAGGTCACAGCGCTTTAGTACAGGGAGAGAAGAGCTTATCACAGGAAGGACCTCATCTAATTGAGCAATCTACTATCTCAGCAGCTATATCCAGAATTACGGCCTTGTTCATTGTGTCTGACCCCACAAATTCAATAAGCAGAGGAAGAAAAACTTGTCTCATCATTTTTGCACAATTTCCATATTAAAACTAAAGAAAAGACGGAGAAGGCCTCTCTATTTGCAGACCTGCATACCTCAGTGCTTGAACTCTTGGCCTTCTTTCAGCGACAGATGTAACTGCAATCAAACCTGTCCAGAAATTATAATGTAATTATGCAGACTTACAAACTGATTCAAATTGTACAATACTGCCATTCATTGGCGCTAATTGAATGCCGTGGTCTTTAGGATGACTGCCAGATGTGTACAGATGTCAAGAGATAATGGCTCTTATACAGAGCGTAAGGACTGACAACTGTCTTAGGAGGACAGATTGCTATTCTGCATGGCCTTGGCCATTTACTGCCAAGAGTATAAGGAGGAGTAGTCATATTTCCATCCAAAAACAAGGCACTGGTTAGTTTGCTCCTGTCTCAGCTGCCTGATGGTCTCCATACTGCTTCTGAAGTCACAAACCCGCAAGGACAGACACAGAGACACACATAAACACAGAAAAACACATGAATGTCAGGAAACACCTCTTTATGATCTTGTCAGTTCCTTTTTAAACTTGATGGAGAAAGTTCTTCTCATATCATAGCTTATCTTTCTTCAGGCTCAAAAGAGCTTAATTGGTCAGTAATGGAACTTAATGGGTTATGTAATATTATTAATCATCTGAGTAATGATGCAATGTACCGAGTTAATATTAAAAACGGAGTAATGGTATTACAGTTACTGTTGAAAGTAATGTGTACATTACTGGCCACAATTAGCCATGTGACTGTCTTGAAATGCTTCTGTTAATGAAATATAACTGATTCTTCGGTACTAGAGACTGGGAGACATGAAGGTGGTGCAGTTAATCATCTTTAAGGTTGGCTACAATTAGATTCTGGTTTTCTGTTAATTATTTTGCAGTCTGCTCATTACTTGTTAAAAAGCTGACTGCAAGTTGTTTTGGTTTTATGTAATTTTTTTTATTGTTTTAATAAGCAGCCCTAAAAATAATTTAGTCTACACATCAGTGTTTATTTTTCAAGAGTTTACACTGTAAGTTTGTAGGCATTAGGCTACTGAAGTAAAAGTAAAATAATGATTATGTACAGCCAGTAATAATCTAACCTAATCACGTTATTTTAAATGAGGAGTAAGAAGTAATAAGTGACATTTTGAAACTTTTGAAAATTTTGACACTGACTTCCCAACACGGCACATAAACAAACACCACAGTGGAGGGATCTCAATGGCTCTAGCATTAGCACATCAGCACACCAGACTTATTACACGTCAACAGATGCAGGAAAGCCGCAGAGTTTTGCATTTAAGCGAAACACAAAAAACAATGCAGGTTTAACTGAAATGTGAAAAAATTCTAGACAGAGCTCAAAGAAAATGCTCCAATTTCAGAAGAAGACCGGATTCCTTTGACAGAAAATAACACCAATTCCAAAAATAAAAAAAGGAACAAGGTGAGCTCTCATTGTGCTTGTATGTAAAGAGTGCTGCTACTTTGAATCCATTTTCCACAGCCAAATTGGCCCTGTATTGAGATGTTTCAGTGGAAGGGAAAGAAGTAAGCCACCCAGAACCAGACGTGTGGTAAAATAACTATTCTTGCAAGAAACTGTGATAAATATTTCAACATCAAAACACGCAATCAAGACACAGGCCTATCGGTACATGAGTATGCAACAATAAAACTTAAAAGGCATGACAATGGGATAAATTTAAGACATACCCATAATTCACTATTAATTTTTATTAACCAAAACACAACATTTCTTTAAAAAATGTTAGGAAATTGGATGGATTTTCATGGAGACAGTTCAGTAGTTCCCTGGAACTGTAATGAAACCTGTTTGCATGCACCTTAAGGCATATCCTGCTTCTCCATTAGAATTCAAAGGATGCAGACTTATACATGTCAAACAGAATAATTAGAATTTAATCAACCTTGGGTTTCCCAATTACATGCCCCTTGGTGGATATGTTATATACTCGTTCAAAGGCAGAACGATAGCAGTTTAAGTGGGTGGATGTCTTTCCTTTTAACTGTCATAATTATTTCCTCTGTAAAAAAAAAAAAAAAAAAAAAGTTGAGACTCTTTGGGGGGATACAGGGCAGGCACACAGACCCTGACTCATTTATGGGTTTTCAGTTCTCCTCCTTGAATCTTACCAAGTTTACCTGTTTACTTACTTCACAACTTTAATGTTAGACTTGGGATATGCCTATTATCCACTGTAAACAACCAACTCCATGACAGTATTACAAAGATGCACACTTATGTTCAGTTTTTCTTTTTCTTTTTTTCCCCCTCTTCCTCCCTCTCTTTCTATTATGATTATCATTGCTGTTGTTGTTGTTTCCTACCAACAAGGGACTGTAATTATTCCCTTTGCTGCTGTGACTGGGGTGGTGGGCGTGGGATGGGGAGTGCTCACTGTGAATATTTTGCATTTTAATCTTGTTGCTGCTCTCACCTCTACTGTGAACATAATAAAAAAAAAAATAAGATTAAAAACAAAACAGAGTTCATATGTTCAGGAAAAGGCATATGGTTAGAGTAAGCAACATTGTTAAATAGAGGAAAATAATCACTGAAAGCTGTTTACATCTGCCTGAGTGTGATTAGGAGGGCCACAGTTGTTATCTTCAATACAAAAGGTTTTCACATAGATGCTTAAAAAGACTGCTACCTGTCTTATAAACATTTGGAGCACTTGTCTCCTTTCTCATTAGATGTAGCAGTGTGAGTTTAGGACCCAAAGTAACGTGAATGTATCTGTCAGGTGTGCTGAAAACTCACTAAACCATTCACTGGACTGATGCCCTGACAAATCATTTATATTGACTTGTCCTGGAAGCCAAATTTGTGAAGTTGCTACTGTTCCTACTTGCAGTGCTTACAAGATTTTATAACATTAATTCAGTGATTAGAATTATACGATAAGTGGTAGGGCTCAACAATTAATTCAAATATTGAAATCACAATATGGAAAGTGCAAAATCAAAATTGCATGAGCTGCAATTTTTTGATAAAGGTAAAACTGGCCAATAAATTGTATTTCCAGATGTAAGAAAACATGTTCATTTGGCACAGATCTAAGCAAAAAAAAAAAAACACATCATCATTTTAATAGCTTTCTTAGTGACACTTGGCTAACTCTTGTAGTAACTCAAAGGGGTCTTTTGTTTTTGTTTGTTTTGCTGTGCTTTAATTTTTGCATGTGCATATTACTACGGAGATGGCTGCTCAGTCAGTACACAAGCTTTAGTAACTATAATTATATCTGATGGGCGTTCTTTCCTCTTCTTTATGTTTGGGAATTATTGGTAGAATCACCTGCCGAAAAATATGGAATTTAAGAAACTACTATGCAAACCAGCGAATATAATCAGACCTCCATATAAAACACAAACTGCACCACAAGAAAAACAGTGACATCTGAGCTGCCAGCTCAGATTTAACATAATCAGCGATATTCATAAGGTCATTCATAAATAAAACTAATGTAGGAATAAGTATTTCTACATCAGCATACTTGTATTCACACATCACATGGTGGCATTAATATGAGCTGTTAAAGCATTAAGGAGTTAAAGTAGTTTAATCAGTTTTCTCATTAATATGTAAATTTTTGTGCGGCAAGGTGCTTCAAGATCAGAACATTTACTCTACAGGAAGATCCTGTGGTGCATGTATGAAGTTGCTATCATCATCATATCATATCATTGTACTTAAGTCAGTGTGTCCACAGTAATGTGTCTATTCACAGGTATTCACTGGTGGGGCATCAAAACAAAGTTATGTTTTGTTCTAATAGTTTAACCACACGTGTGAAGAATGTAGATTTCTCTTCTGAAAGAAATACTTATTCTGTGAGATGATTTGTCTACATACGACAAACTACAGGCTAAATCCAGAATGAGTACACACATACGCTGCCTTGATTTGAATCAATGTAGAGAGAGCAGGAGAGAGAAAGACAGTGCATGTGTGTGTGTGTGTGTGTGTGTCTGTGTGCGAGAGAATGAAGTGCATGAGAGGAGTGTAACGAGGCAGGGGTTGTCTGGAGCCTGTGGCCTGAGGCAGTGCATGGAGAGAGTTGGGCTGGTGCTCATGCTGCAGGGTATCGTCTGAGACTGGCTGGGCTCCTCCACCAACTACTGCAGCTATGTTTGTAGCACAGTGGGTCACAACCTACTAGTGTGTGTCGTTTTGTGGTGCTTGTGTTTCTATCTGTTTGCACTGAGGAAAATAGTGAAGAAATGCAAGAAAGGAAAATAAGAAATGAAACAAAAGGACCTCCAAAAGGAAAAAAAAAACAGACCTAAGTTTTGGATGGAAATATGTTCAAATGCACCTTTGCCGATGTTGGGTGTGAGCGCTCCCAGGATCCCTTTACTGTGAACTGAGGGGCAGATGTCCTCAGCAGAGAGTAGCCCTCCCAGCATCCTCGCACTAGTTCTTTGAACACACAGCGCTGCTTTCCCCCTATGAAGCTCATCTGTGTCTGCCCTCTACCAAGGCCTCCCACCCACACTCTTTATTTGCTCATTGTTCATAGGTGCAGCACCGTGACCTTGTTACATGTATACCTGTGCTTCTCTTTACCTCCAGCTTCCCTGAGGTCCTGGGGGACAGCTTGGTAAAGCCCTTTTCTGTATAATGTCCAAATGTGAGAAGCTGTGTGTTTCTAAAGGGGCTATTATACTATGCTCATTATTTCTGACCTGATGCTAGCCGCAGCAGGCCCAGCACACTGCTTGAACTGGGTGTTCTAGTTCTTCCTAAACCTCAGCATTAAGTAGCCTCTTTGATCTCTCACCGCTGTGACAAACCAGCACCACCAGGCCTCCTAAATGAACCACTCAGAATTCTAGCAGCATGCAACAACATGTAGTAGGGCTATGGAGGAAATATGTAGATCAGCTCGGAACATTTGAAAAAAAAAAAAAAAAAGATGAGCATGCAGGGTCCTCACTATAATTAACCACAATGAGCCGGAGGCAGACGTGTGACTCCAAAGAATAAAAGAGAAGATTAATGCCAGTATTTTCACAGATTGCTCTGAAAATTAGGATTTTACACAATAAAAGCAGATCATTTTATCTGTTAAAGGTTATTTGTTATCTCCAGGCACCCAGAAAGGACTACTATTTCCTTAATCTTTACAAGTTTCAGTGTCAATCATTAGCATGCTAATTACAGCTAGGTTTCCAGATGTAGTACATCAAAGGAAGCATGTGGAGAGCGTCTTTGTCATCCCACGACCCTGGAAGATCTATCTGTCGCTTGCTCCAAAAAATATACTTTTTAAACAGAAGGTGGGGAACACAGCGAACCAGGCTAAATTAGAGAGGCCTTGTGAAAGTGCAGATGCTCCCTGGTCTCACAGAGGCAAGGCAAGCCCAAAGACCTGCTTTGTGATGCAATTTTTCTTCACAGCTGCCTTGAGATAAGCCCATCAATTACAGATATTGAGAGGTCAAATTCAGCCAGCCTCTTGCATGCCATTCCCTGCGTCTGTGCAATCAGCGTTTAACCAATAAAGCAGATACATCATAAAACAACCTTGACCATCATGTCCTCCACAACTGGTGCAAGTCACCCAGGGTGTATTGGTTGTTTTTCTTGGGTGTTTGTCTGTGTGGTAGCTAAGACATTGCTATTTGAAGGTTGGGGACTTTTTGGCCGGTTGGTGGCGCTGTGGCGGGCCAATCACTTATATTTTGGAGCTATTGGATATCAAGTTAAAAGTGCCTCATTGCCCAAAGGTTCATCAAATGTGACCCAGAGGAGTTCAAGATATTGATAGTGAAGCTCAAGGCCCTGGTGGCCTGGTGGTGGCACTGTGGTGGGCCAGTCAGGTTCACATTAAAAATGCTAGACTCCAGAGCCAAAATCCATCATCCCCACAGTTTTGTCCAAAACAGGACAGCAGAAGCTCAGAAATTACAACTGACAGTTGGATGAAAGGATGGAGTTTAATCCATACTTCATTCCCTGATCTTTAATCATGGAGGACAAATACAGTTTTCAACTTAAAATCAAAGATAACATTATCTTACACAAACTGAATTTGCCACAATATTGGCACTACTTATTGAAATTTACTGAATTCGAATGGATCTCACTTGACTTTTCCTAATATTGTATTAACTATTTCCCTGTTTCCACTGTATGTCAAGATACAGATTGGGTGCCTTGGAGTGATGTCCTCAACTGTAATTGACCCTTTAGGTCAATAACAGAATACGGTCTCTTGAGAAAAGCCTTCCGTAAATTAAACCATTTCTATCATTATGCAATGGGGTAGTGAAGTTATGGTTATGGCTTCAATACGTAACCACTACTTAGTCAACCATGAAGTGTGCAGTATGCCTCAGTAAATAATAAATAATAAAGTAAGGTAAGGTAAGGTAAGGTAAAGGTAAAGTAAAACTTTATTGATCCCCCGAAGGAGAAATTCAGGAAAAATACATTAAAAAAAAAAAAAAAAATACAGTCAAACTTATTAATGATCATGACCAGAAATGCTTTATATATATTTTGCGTGGCGTTCCCTGTAAAGTCACCAGACCTCAACTCTACTGAACATCTTTGGGAATATTTCAACAGAGAAAACATACTGTAACATCACAAGACACTCTCTGGGATTTTGTAAAAGAATGTTGAAATATTGTGAATTCTCATATTTTACTTAAACTGAAGGACTGTGCATTGGGTGGATAGATTATGCTGTGATTGTATTAAGATTTCCATATTTTATTCAAATATTATATGTTGCAGAAAAATTATGACTTTATGGTAAATCTCAACAAAGATGCCCAAGAAAAATAAAAACTGAATTGATATTATTCATTTAAACCTTGTTAAAACTTCTAATTAAGTTTAAGTAATTTTGCACTAAAATAATCATGACATTTTAAGTGTTAAGGTAAATATTAGGAGAAAATAATATTGCAATATACTGGCATCATAACTGGTACCACAATAACCTAGTCTTCTTCTTATTTCCTAATATTAACAAATATAGCTAAAGAAAAGCTCACATCACTAATTTTTTAGCTGACCCAATTTTCTGAGAATCCACAAAGTAAGCATTTTTAGGCTTAATGTCAATAAGCCAAATCTGCCTGCAAGCTTTCACCAAACCTACAACCATGCACATATCATCACCGCCTCAATTACTTCTTCCTCCAACCAGATACTCTGGGCTAAATGCCATAGGTCACTCTTCTCATTCAGCAAGAAATCAAAATGATAATGACTCCTTATTAGAAATTCTATCTAGAAGTGCACATAGGAAACATCAAAAGGTGCTGACAGGGTGACTGGGGGCAATGATGAGGCTCAGTGATAATCCACATCAAAGCAGAGGCCGAGGGTGCGGGGACATCCATCAGGGGACTAGGACTGTTACACATGTGGAGCCAAAATAAATACAGCGAGCTAGAAATTCACATTCTGCAATTGGGATAATTCACTGCTCTGAAATTGAAATGTATTATTTGTAACCATCCCCAAAAGAAAAAGCCACTTTTTGGGGGGTTGATGAGCCCAGTCAAAGTCAAGCCAGCAGAGATGAGGTGGTGTAGTTTGGCAAATTATAAATGATAGCCCCACGGTAAAAAGACATAAAGGAAATAATAAAATAAAACATCTAGTGGAGCCATGATGAACGTACACTGGAAATGTGCACTTCAGTAAACAATCAGGCGATGTCAATTATCTGAAATTGGGCTGGCTATGGAGCATTTCTATTCTAGCACTGGCACAGTCAACCTTTTAATGGCAGGCTGTTAGGCGATAGCTATCTGTCTGTCGGCCTCCGGTTTGAATTCCCCACGAATCCTTTTCACACAGACCCATTACAAAGTGGCAGTGCCGGTTCACACCACCTTGAGAGCGGCCTGTTTTAGGGAGAGGCAGACAGACCCATCACTGTGTCCATAGATTAACAGGGTTCACGGGTTCGGTCCCCCTGCGGCAGAGGTCAGTGGCCCAGACCTGACCTCCTTTACTTCCCGCGGGCCTGGCTCTGTGTCCTCCTCTGTCCTGACCACCTCATCTACCACTCACACAGCTAGTGAGTCAGAAAATAGTTCTGACCGCCCTCATCGACCACCTTACCCGGCCACCAGCATGGACTGTCATCATACCAACACGGCAGCACATGCCCAGTGAGACACTATCATCAACCCTCATCCAGGAGGGCTATGAACCTTCAACTACTAACAAAGAGGAGTCACTCCATCTATTTATGTATCTATGTGTGTATCAGTCAGTCATTTGGCCAAGCAGGCAGGGAGGTGAAGAACTAAACAGTTTATGAAACCAATCTATATGACTTTCATCTTTCCCATTATCATATTAAAGTGCTTTACTATTTGAAAATGGGATTTATCAAGCATTTGGAATGGTGCTATGTGGGCTTAATTAAAAAGTAAAATGCATGTAATAATTTTTGTAAGAAAAACTATCAATGACAATAATCAAACTTGCTTACAGCTAGGACAATTAAAGTCATGCAAAACAACGAAAACCTGATTATTTTCTCTTTTTTTGAATGGTGTTGAGGTGGTTATAGTATTTCCCATGACAGTGAGTATTAGCCAGATCTTTAGTATAGACAAGAATTGCCGACACTGTGTATACAGAATGATTAGACAGCAGGATTGCTGACTTTTGATTTTCAAATATCCACAGGGGCAGAAAATTTGCTTGAGATTGCACTTGGCCACCACACGGCTCCTTCTCCCTCCTTTCATTATACAACACCGTGCATTTTCCAGTTACAGGGTACTATAATTATATTACACTTAAATAATAGAGATTTCATCCACTTAAGGATTCGACAGCATTATTAACTCAGCACAACACCAAAATTGCTCTGATGTATAATACAAAAAATGCATACTTTCAAGTTTCATTTCATTAGGTATTCTATGAATTTCCAATTAGGGCAGAACAGGAGGGAAAATACAAAGCACGAGTCTTTCATCCTTCTCAGAAATAGGCAATGACTGTTGAAATATTCTACATCATCTGCTGTCTCTGAAACTGAGTCAGACCAACCTGTTTGTTATAGAAAATGTATCATCAGGCAGACAACATGAGAGACACTGGAGTTCCAACGCTGAACCACCATCCAGTTCATTCTATTAGGAGAAAATGGAAACCAGAAATAATGAGAGTGTCTTCCTCCTGCCCTGTGCACCTGGACAGAGAGCAGAGGAGGGCAAGAAGAGGCCTCCTCCTTCCAAATTCACATTTTTCATTCCATATTCTCACCTCTCGCCCTTTCTAACCCGCCCCACCACCTGCAAACCCCATGCTTCAACAGGATTGGGGAATTTCAATCCTACTTCATATCCTAGAACAAAACAGTCCAGCCCTGATTGCTGATGCATTTCAAAGCAGACATCATTATATTTTCAGACTGCTTTCTTTAAAAAATGTACTGAAAACCTTTATGCTGGCTCCCGAGGGCCCCCTTCTCCACTTCTCTTATGGTCTTTTTAGTCTCTATCTCCCACTGCCTGCTGGGGGAAACACATTGCTATTCATTTTCTGTCTCTCTGACCTCTGTGTGGATGGAATTCATCTGGCCTATTCCTTGTTTTTTACCTTGCTTTGGAAGCAAGCAGCTACTGTCTGGTACAGCTATTAAATCATAAACACCATTAAATAAAAATGTGCACCAAGAAGGCAAATGGAGAGAGCCAGAGGAAAGGTACAGAGGACTGAGCAAAATACTCAAGCTTTTCCAATCCGTGTGGGCTTGATTCTATAGCGTATATTGTTGTACTAAGAGAATAAACTTGTAGTTAACAATATGTCCTTGGCTATATGGGAACAGAGCTGTCACTTTTTCCACGAAGAGTTTGAATAAAAATATTTAGAAGAAATTTGTTCAAAAATAACTAGCAGCTGGATTATTATCTCTGCCAGGAGATTGTGCTTTGTTAGATGTGTCTGTGTGTGTCTGTCCGCAGCTAATCTTGCAAACTACTGGGTCTATCAGCCCAAAAATTTTTTGTGCATAGTTATGAGGACAAACCTCTTGCAGTTGCAGTGATTGAAAAACTTTGTTCTAACTACTTTTCCTTTCCTCCCTCCCTCACTCCATTGTCTAGCCCACTCGAACATCGCTACGTCGCTCCCTCACTCCATTCATTGTCTATCTTTTTTAACCATTGCTGATCTAGGTCTATCAGCCTAACAGTCTATTTTTTTATCCTATTGTGGCCGTGTTCAAAAAATTCATGTCAGTCATGTGGGCAAAATAGCTTCCTAACCTACTAGGCTCTAAAAACTTTATGTCATAAAAGTATTTGAGTAATGAGCTATGCTTTCATTCACCAAAATAGAAGCTTAGGTCGACTACAAACAAAAACTGTCACTGCATCAGATTTGTTGATGAATACTCGGTCAATTCATACAGAGAACATTACATTGTCAATTTTAGTGAATAGGTGGTTCTAAGGCAGTGTCAGTGAAGGTCCCAGGGTATGGATTCTGGTTTTCTTTGCCAAAGTTTTGTTCTGTCAAGAGTATGGACAACAATTCTGAATATTGGAGAAAAGTGATAGGCCAAATGTGGGAGTTGCCAAAAATTGAATGATCTTGCATGTAATTAGCAATGTCAAAACCTGAGTATGAGAGTCACTATCGCTGTCTGGATGAAATGGGATGTCATCACGCATATCAATTATATGGAAACACCTGGAGTCCATTTCCACAGGAATTCTACAAGACTATTGCTCCATCAGCACACGATCTAGACCCATAAACAAGAACCACCACTGGAGGCCTGAGAAGTCAGCATATACACCTTACTGCCAATCAACCCTGTTTTGAGCTTACTGACATGTTTTGAAGGATGATGATGAATGCATAAATGACAGGAAGTGAGAGAGTGAGTGAGTAAGTGGGTGAGTGAGTGAGCGAGCGTGTCTAAACTGAATAACTTAGTGACAAAATAAATCAGAGAGAGAGAGAGAGAGAGAGAGAGAGAGAGAGAAACAGAGTTGAAAGGGAGTGGCTTTTATTGCAGGGGTCTTTACTGCAGTCCCTAAGTGACTGGTCCGGCTGAGGAACCCTGCAAAGAACTGCGGGAGTTGATGAGGTAGTCCAGCTGAATGATATACATCGGCGGCCACGGGCGAGAGCTGTCCATTAGTTACGGGGGTTCCTGTAATGCTCAGCTCCAGTACATTATTTCCAAATGCATCAGTCAGCGTCGTGCAGCACAGATAAATTCTAATGCCTCAGATCTGTAATGCATACTCTCACCGCTGCTATATTACGCTGCAGGTTAGGAGGGCAGGAAGAGAGAGGGGGGAAAAATGTAATTTATTTTTCACTGCAGCCAGTATTCTTCCCATTAGCTTCAAACGTGAGATAAGTTATGGTCTTTAACGAGCGCCTTTAGCCACCAGAGCACGCTGCACACAAGACTGCGGGCAGGAGAGGTGGACTGAGGGCCGAGGGAGGAAGGACTGGCTGTCTGGATGTATGGCACCGGTGACCCAACACAAATGCCTTGCTGTCCGCAGTGAGATCAGAACATAGCTTTCACTCACCGTGGAACAGCGCAGCGTTAGCTAGCACTCATGCTCAGTTCGCGTGACATTTCGTTACAGTGTGGCACATTTGCATGAAAGTAACAAGAACTTTAACTGGCTGAGTCATTATGCACATCGTAACAGGCTGCTGTCCAAGACAATCAACGTAAAACTGCAATGAAATGCCATAAAAACGTTGAAGGTCTGTACACTGGAGCACTGCTAAAGACGGTCTAAGTGAGTGCGTGGGTGCCTGGGGGGAAGCAACCCTTTGCCTCTCCCATTCAGATTACTTTTTGAAGCATGTGGAAGAGGCTTTGGCCCATCTCCGCCACTCACAGAATTCTACCTTTGCCAATCAAATGTCATGGCTAGAAAAAGCAGAGCTGCGCTGACCTTTTAAACAGCTCTGAGATCACTTCCTGCGTTTCAGAGCGCGGTGAGATATGCCAGAGCTGGGGTTAGACAAGAACACGGCCTGATACTTATGTATGCTTGTGCAAGCATGCAAACACACACACACACACACACGCACACACACAATAAAAATGTCTTGTTATAGCTAGGACTGCCAGATTATATTAGAAAATGCTGTACATACACATAGCTGGGGCTCTCCAGCTTGTGAGCTCATGTGAGCAGCTGCCTGTCAATTTACTGTAAATGATGTCACTCTGAGCTAACACTGCAGGGCCGTTTCTCACAAGCTCTAGCCAAAGCCTCATTAGATGTATCATACATGTACATATTCAAGTTTGCCTGTGTGTCACTTATCATACAGACCTGCAAAGTATTAGGTCTGCACGATAAAGCTTAGAAAGATAATCCTACTTACTTGGCGAGGTATTGTCAAAATAATTATTAAGCATAATTATTAAGCAAGCATTATTAAGCAAGCAAGTGTTAGTCTTGATAATCTGGGAAACAAAATTATTTTATTGAACTGCATCTCATATCAGCATTGACAATTATGGTAGAGAGGTCAATGTAAATCATATAAACAAATAAATATTTAGTATTGCCAGGTCTAACAATTACTAATGATGGAAACTACAATTGTGACAAGCAAATTACATACAATTACAATTACATACAATTACTT
Organism: Holocentrus rufus; assembly: GCA_900302615.1. Lineage (NCBI taxonomy): Eukaryota > Metazoa > Chordata > Actinopteri > Holocentriformes > Holocentridae > Holocentrus > Holocentrus rufus. The sequence continues at coordinate 16,581 of OMLF01048942.1, read as the reverse complement.
GTACAGCCCTATATAAGTGCATGATTATTAGCTTACTTAGACACTGGAAATATCACCTATGTATGTGGGCTGATTTTATGTAAAGCTACCTCTTACTTCAGCCAATTACACTTGCTCGGAAAACTCGAACACTACTAGAGAAAGCATACAGTGCATCAGAACAAAAATCTTCATTAATGTGTTCAGGTAGACTAAGTGTAAGAAACTTCTCTTATTTTCTATTTTTTCTTGTTTAACAGTAGCACTGAGCTGCAGCTAGCAATCCTACTGGCATAGATCTTAGTGCCAATAATTGGAAAGAGACTAATTAGTTGTGCACTTGCAAGATTTTCCTTTAGTTCCAGCAGGAGGGGTATTAAGCATGCATGATCAATACCCTGTCTAATGCCCAGCTATCATCTGTTGCTATCTGTTCAAACTCTGAGATTGGTCACTCTATCACACAGTGATTAAGACTTTTATCCAATTTACTAATAGCTCTTTACACATTCTATGGTGAATATCTTTATAACCCAATTAGGAAATATAAAGATGAAGATTAACTGCTGAATTATGTATTGATATTTCTAGTAATTTCTTGTACTTAGTAGCTATTCATTCATTTCTAAACTGGAAACCAAACAGTGACACATCTCCTTCCATATTATCTGAAAACACCCAGCAGTAGCACTGAATATAGCCACCTACTCCAGTGAAGAGTTGGCTATTACCAAATAGAAAACACCCACATCATAATCTGTGCAATTTTGATTTTGGCCATATCAATACATAAGGATATGTACATCCAGAAACAGGTAGTGATACTCCAGATAAATTTCAATCCAGTCGAGTCTGACCCAACTCCTACAGTAAGGAAATAAAATCATTTCAAATGTTGAAAAATAAAAGAATATAAATATTTAAGCTACTACATTCATATTAAACAACAGAAGTACTCCAGTGGTAATGATGTGTACATGGTCTAGCGTGTCATCATGACACAGATAATGTAAAGTAAGTATTCTTGATATAGAGGTTTTATGTACGGCCAGATATTCACAAATAAACAAGATGTTCACAACATTTTTGTGTTGTTTCTCCAATAGTTTTGTGTGCCTTTGTACACAGCTATGAAATGGTGTTAGTTCTAGGAGGTGGCAGTTAAGTTGCTGGAGTTTGAAGCATTAAAGTAAAGCATTATGGCTCTAATCAATGACTCAACCCTCAACTGCAACCATTCTACTTCACCCTAACTACCCGCAGGCTAAATAAGAAAAGACAGCAGTTCCAGGCATAAGTGTCATGTTGTTTCATCTTCCACCACATCATGTGCCAGTTCTGTTTACCCCAGCAAAACAGCCAGGCCTTTAACGCAGATGAATTATGAAGTGGCTACAAGACTCTTAATTACCCTACCCACCCAATCTGAATAATGCAAGATTCTGCTTACAACCATGTTAGTGCGGATTGCATGCAATAGTTAACATAACTGCTTAACACGGCCCTGGGCTCCCTCGGGCTGGTGTGCATTTCAGTCCTAGACTCATTAGAGGTGTGTCTCTATGTGTGTGTGCATGCTTATGTATGCATCCATCTAGCATGGCAGGTGGTGCATGCTAAATGCAGCCATTCAGGAGAGAGACATGTGGCAGTGGACGTGTTTACCCCCTGGCACTTGTCTCTGGTTCATCAGGCGTGAGAGGGCAGGAGGTCTGGGATGCATATGCTAGTGAGAGTGTAGTGTCTTGTGCAGTGAGGCAGAAGACACACAAACAGATGCACCCGGCAGACACATAGAGACACGTGCACACAAATGCACAGTAAAACTACCACGATGAATATGAAAACAAGAATTCTGCAGTTATCTGCTGTTGTAATGGTAGGTTTATCTGCTGCGCCTTGGTAAACATGGACAGTGATGGATACTTACTTTAGCTTGGGCTTCATGTCGAGAGCAAAGTCTTTTTGAGCTGCTGGTGCCGAGCTTCATGCATAAGCTGATGAAGATGTGTGTGATGCACAGCTTGCTCACCACTATATAAAAGAACAAACACACAAACAAAAACAAGACAAAGAAGTGTTGACTGTCCAATGGTGTGTAAACGTGCTCTCAAAGTGTGTAGATGTGCACTGCCAAATAAATAAATTAATTAAATAACTGTTCACAAATGTATGCCATTTGAAAGGTAGGTGGCATAAGTACAGAACATGTCAACATGTGATTTACTAGCTATCAAAACTTCACAGGTGTCAAAACATGTGAATGTCAATACACAAACTTCTGTATTAGAAAAGAAAGCAGACAGTGCCCAGAGATGTCCCAAATAAAATGCATAGAACATGCAGAAATATGTAGACACTGTGCAAGTATTTTAAATAAATGTGTCCATTTAGGAACGTGAAAAGCAGCCCAGCCTCAGAATCCTCTTAGTTCTCTGAGTCTGGAGCTGATGGGGCAGGAAGGATTGTGTGATCTGATGGGCGAGAGCTCAGAAAATGTTCCATAGCTATGATAGTTCACCACAGAGGGGGCAGGTATTGTCTGAAGCTCAGTTAAGTCTTCATCCTCATCCCATCATCATGAGGATGATGTCATGATGCTTTGTCATGACATAACCATGATCACCACGACAAAGAAAGTATTTCTCACAGGTGTTCTTCCTGGCAGCATTTCCTGTCTTGATGCTAACTCCCCAGTACACCACCACAAAGACCAACACACTGGGAACAATTCCTTCCTTCCTTCCTTCCATCCATCCATCCATTTTCCATACCCCACTTATTATATAAGGGTGACAGGGTGCTGCAGCCAACTCCAGCACGCAGAAGGCAGTAGACAGGTTAACGCCCTGAACAAGTTGCTACCTGCATCTGTTTTATAGAATATGCTGTCTGTTACATACAGTGAAAGACATGAGTCATATCAATAACCATATTTCTCAACATATCTTCAGCCATGTATAGCTGTATAAACTTTCTTGTAGGACCCACTGGGCATTGCAGCACCTCAATGGTTGAAGGTGTGCTAGTCAGTGAAATAATTTTTGTAAACAAACATATTGGACATTATGAGGTATCATCGTGTGCCTTTGTGAATCATTAAAAACTTCTGAAGTGATTTTGACAGTGCCCTCCTGAAAAGCACAGGCTGTCACAGGCTGTCGTCTCCTTGCATGACGTTGTAACATGACTTGCAAAATTCTGACACTAATGTGCAAACGTGAACTCCTTTCCATAAAGTTGGTGTGCACAAGGCATGCGTGTACGTATGCATGTGTGTGCTGGTGTCTGTGTGTTCCATCACACAGCTAACATAGATAGACAATCAGTACTGTAGACACCTTCACACATATGGGCATTTCAGTGTCTCCAATACGCCTGAAACTGGAGCAGACCAACATAAACACAGGGAAAACCTGCAGATGCAGCACGACTGGACCAGAAAACAAAATCTTTGCTTTGAGGTGACAGCGCTAACAACTGAGCCACCACGATGCACCAGTTGTGAATGTCTGCAACACGTTTTGTGAACGTGGGAAAACATTTGAGCTAAAGCATTTAAAGTTGTCAGCTATGATTTCAATTTCTTTTGGTGAATCAATGAAAACATTTGCAGCCATTTTGGCAGTGTTCATCCAAAGGAGCCGCTTGAAAGTTCATAGTTCAAGCACAAGGCCTGTTCCCTGAATGATAACTGGAAGGCAGCTGCTTCCTTCAAGGCTGCCATCGATGTGCCCGCTCCACTCTTCACTTAAACAGCCACAGGCGATGTGAATGCTGTGCCTAATCTCTTTAGCCAGTGATCGAGCCTTATTTTCCCCACTGGGTGAAAGAGCTGCAGATCTAAATGATCGCTAACTTGTCTCAAGTTGATAAATATCCACCAGTCTAATCATTTATCTTATGTTAATGAATGAATTATGAACTTCATAAATCAAGCTAAAACTGTTTTGTCAATTACACATTTGTGTCATGAATAAGTTATGTCACAATGTTATGCATTTATTAAACAAGCACCAATGCTTGTGGCATGTTTTTCAAGAGGAAACAAGGCTGCAAAAGCTTTTAAATATTCACAAAAGTAAAAATTGTATTTGACACACACATATTTTGCTTTATAATGTACAAAGTGCAGTACATCTTTGTGCATTTGTGTTGTAAATTTCTAAGCTATGTTACAATCACATATCTTTTAATACATGTATAACCCCTGTTTCTTATTCACATTTATCGCCAAGTGAGAAATAGTAAGAGCAGAGACTTTTTCGTCCATAGTTACTGACCCAAGTCAAGGTCCTACTGGCCCCAGACTATCCAATAATCCTGATGACTGAACTCTAGCAAGGATATGATGGTGTCATCCATGCTTAGGTGGGCCTAATATGCAGACTAAAGGGGGTTAAGGGAATCCTTTAACTAGGGTCTAAAGCGTTGTAAATTCAGCCTCTCAAAGGTCCTCATTAAATAAGAAGCCAGAAGCACCAGCCACTTCGGGCACTGGGGCGTCCATGCTTTGGCACTGGGAAAATGCCCAACTATGAAGGTGCATATATAGTATAAAGTTCATATCCTCAGAGAAATTACTGAAACTATGAATTGAACCTTGAACTTTGAGAGTGCTGTTTTCTTTTAAAAGCCAACAGTAATTCAAAGTGTAAGACAATGTTCCAGCATTTGTACTTTTTTATAGCTTTTTAGCCTTAATATGTGAGTTTCAAGGATCTCGAGCCTGGAAAGCGCTAGAAGAATTGGGTTAGACAACCAAGGCAGAGTAAAGACGACTGGAGGGCGATTAAAGGAGGATTAGGGTGCTCCAACCTATTCCTTTCTCGGGCAAAAGTGCCAGCTGGATGAGAAGGCAGATCCATTCTGGTCTCTTGTTTATCATGTTGACTGAGGGCTTGCACAAGTCCCTTAGCTGAGCCAGTAGCACTCGCTCGTCCTTATCAACTACAATGACTGAGAGCGAATTGCTGTTTCAAATGAGAAATGGAGATCCCCAAGGACTAGGATCCTATCAGCATATCAGCCCCAGCATCACACAACCAGGAGGCAGGGAGAGTGATGACCCTCTGTTGTCATTTTAAACTGTGGGAATGTATATCCAAAATACTGAAAGTTTGGCTGCTAAGACCACGGAGATGACAGAGAGAATGAGTGAGAGTGAGAGAGAGAGAGAGAGAGAGAGAGGCAGCACATTAAGTCAAGGATAAGACACATGATGAGTGGACCAAGCAAATCCATCATGTGTGATAAGTGTGGACTTTATCAAAGCAGGGCAAGGCCAAAGTGAGCAAACCCATGGTGCACTCCTTGCACTAACTCACCACCTAACAGCACGACCGCAGAGTTCAGTCTTACCCAAGCAAATCTCATCTACACAAGGCAACACACCACACACACAAAGGTCCTCTCATTTCCCATTAGAGACATTTCTGCACATTGACAGAGGCGGGTTTACTGAAAATGTGAGAAAGGGCAATTATATCATTACACAGAGAGAGTGCAGTCTTCCTTTGATGTTGTGTGCCCTTACATAGGCTGACTCCATTATTCATGGATGGACTCTCTATTTATGGATGGACCTATTTGTGTCTGTGTGATTTCAGGTGCTGTTATCCGGCATGCTAAAGCCTTCATGCTGGTGGAGCAAGATTGCCACTTTTATGGGAACATCTTGTGCTGAAATAAATCCTCACCTCCTGATATGCGCAGAGGGGTCAAAGGGTGCAATGAATGTAAAGGGAGCTTTCAATGAGGTGAGCAATCTAGTCCCCCATTCATACCCTCCTTTAAACCACAGTAACTGTGGACCATCATATTTCAGCCTAATGCGGCCATTGTCCTCCAAGTGGTATTTGGTTCACTAAAGAGTTGGGTTTATCTGATCGACAATATAACCAGACATTGGTGCGTCAAAGTTAAATATTGTCATGCTAGTCTTGATATGAGACATTTGTAGCATTTGGATATGAAACATGACATTTTTTAACATGCTAATGAGGCCTGTCAGAAGTCTTGGGAACAAATGAATCCACAGTGTGGTTTCTGTGCTCCTCTTCTTAAGACCCCACTTGAAGCCATGCAAGATCGTCACAACAGCTTTTAAACTATTTTATCTCATCATCTATAAAATGATGAATGATGAAACTTCATGAAATCCCATAGAGATCAACATTTGTCAAGGACATTAGGGATCATGCGTGCCAAGTTGGTCCTGTGCCTCTGGAGGCATATTATGTGCTTAAGTTTAATTCCCGCCTCAAATTTTTCTCCTGTGTTTTCCAACTGCCTGAATGAAGTCATGAAAAAAGGAAGGATTAGCCATGCTCCTTTAAAATAAATAAATAACATGCATAATGCATATGCATAATAATGTCTGAGAGCACTGGCAGAAAATAGTGTTGTGGGAAAAACTGCCTGATAATGATGGAATATTGGCCAGAAATTTGGATAACAAATGAGCCCAAGGTCTCGATTTTTTAAAGAAAATTTTGGGATAAACTACTGACTACTTCTGTCAATGGTTCTGTCAAAGGTCATGTTTCTGGAAATAATTGAGCTCATATAGTTGTTGGTTAAGTGACTGTACAGTGTCAACTCAAAACTTGATTCAACAACTAGCAGCCCATATCATAATGGTGTTTCAGAATGGCAGTTGATGCTATTCTGATAACTACATTTTCTCTGAAAAAGTAGCCATGCAAACTGATCAAATGGGAAAAACATTTTCAATTTCCAGAATGGGCAACGGGGTGGAATTGTTGCAAATCTTAGATTTTAAAATTTTGTTTAGAAGGATGGTATTTTACAAAGAGGGCTGCCACATTCTGACAATTATGAAACTACGTTTACCTACATATTTCTATCTATCAGATGAAAATAATCTTTGTCCTATGCTTGAGGCCTCATTGTGTTAATCTTTAACAATACACTGTATTCAATGTATTGCTTCCTTGACAACCCCAGCCTATTATCAGTTATAATGACAAACATACTCATATGAAACTGAATGAGGTATATTTTGAATATTCTGATATAAACAACCAGAGTAAAAACTGTTAATGCATGAAAGGCCAACTGGTACACAATGAAAAGAACGTCTGAATGAAACACATTCAACAGATGAAATACTCTTTTTCCATTTTATTGAGCCAAGGACTTTCATCAATTAAAGAGCAGCACGCGCACACACAGCACAAGATCAAAGGCTTGAAAAAAGAAGGCTCTAATCGTTGTTCACATCATGAACCAAGGTATGTGCAAAAGAAAAAAATGGCTTCTTAGAGGGATACATTATCAAACCTGATGACAAATGAGCATAGAAAATCTGCTTAAGAGAAATGTAATTAACTGAGCTGATGGCACAACACCACTGGGTGACAATGAATATCAATGGCCCTACACATCTTATGAGGCGCTGTGTAGCCAAGTAAATATGCCTGGCTCAGCCCCGCAGACAAATGAAGTTTTGTGTAGGTGAACTAAAGGAAGAGGCCTTGGGAAAACTCTAAATAACCAAAGAAAACAAACACGTTCAATGGATTTGCAGTATATGGAATATCATTATTATTATTATTGCTATAGCATATTTGTAGTACGAATATAAACCAATATATTGGTTTGCCGCTATATTGGGCTGATATTGCTCTTTTAATAAAATCAGACATCAGTCAGTCAACATTGACCATCAGTGATATGATGAAGTGAGTACATGATTTAACTCAACAATTTCAGCAGTTGCAAAACCTGCAGTGGAACCTGCTTCACCCTGCCTTCAGGAGCTGGGAACCCAGCTAAAATAATTTAATTAGCATGAATTTTAATGTCACAGTTTTAGTGTGAAATGATGGTTTAAATGTTCCTTCAAATGCTTTTCCACCCTGCAAAGAATATGTTTCTGTGGGAAATGCTGAATGTTGGTCATTTCTGGGACTTTTTTGGCAAATTAAAAAATGTATAGATGGTTGTTATCAGAGGAAAGTATTAGGTATTGACAGTTTCAATCCATGTATACAGATACTGGCCTTAAAAAACCTGCATCAGTGGACCCTTAATCTGTAGTACATAGACCAATGATTGTTTTCTTTAGTTTGGCATATTCATATTTTCAGAATTCAATAGAATGTATATGCGCTGATCTGGGTGCATCACAAGAAAAAAAATATAATCAGCATCAATAGCACACAGCGCTGCATGGTTTCCCACCATTAAAAAGCTGGATGGATATAATTCATTAAACATATCGGGCTATTTAATCTCTGTAGAGATTTACAACATGGGATATAAAATGGATTGAAGACTTGCTTAGGCCTACTTCTTCTTTGGAAAATTGCTGTTCAAGGCAACTTCTGTTGCCAAATCTTGCTCATTGCTATTCTGATCAAGTATGCATGAAATAACAGAATGGGGCAACAACTGTCAAAACATTCCAGCAAACAAGTACGCACGCACACGCACACACACACACACACACACACACATAGAGCCTATTTCCTCAGTAACTGTAATTATACACTGACAATAATTTTTGTAAGTCCAATGCCATATCACCGTGTTTCTGTCAGTATTCAATTTCCTTCTACAAAGCATTTTGCTTAGCTTTCTCATTCCACTGAGATTTTAATTTATAAGTCTGGATACACACAAGTGGCAGTGTGAGTCTGTTCTGTTCTTCTGCACAAGGTTTCAACAGAACTTCAAACCAAAGTTAAATTACACTTTAAATTGCTATTCTTCTGCCTCCTCTGAGAATGAAATGAAATTCTACTATACACCTCACTGATGAACCTAGAAGAGGTGAGGGATTTTTATATATATATATTTTCTTTCCTTTTCCAGTTTAAGAGGATGTTAAAATGAATGGTAGCACTTAAAAACACAAAATGCTGCTATGACATTCATAGCAGCCAAATGTTGACAAAGATAATGATTCATTTGTGTTTGCTTTGTTTTACTGATCCTGAGCATTTGTCATTCTGTATGTAGGATGCACTGCAGTGGCTTGTTTTGGGGACATATTGGTTTTGGGAGTGTTTTTGTACACTGGGTTGGTACCTCACTGTACCCTAACAAGGGCCCACATCCCTATCCCACCCTTCACCCCTCACACTAACCAGAGTCTGTATCCCCACCCAAACCAACATTCAGCAGGGGGTACATTTTTTTTCTGTATTTATTTGTTCACGTTATCATTATTATTATTACTATTATTATTATTATTGTTGTAAATATTAGAATATACAGTGCTTATTGCAATTTATTGGTCTAATGAAACATGTAATAAACTGATAATGCTGACTGCCTGATGAAATAAACTGTTAAAAAGTCATCCTGCAAAATGACTTTAGTTCACAAACAAAAAAATATATACATTAGGAAGCAGTTAGTGCAATCATCATAACCTGCACCTTAAATTTCAAACGTTCAGATATTATGTTCAAGTTCAAATATTCCACATCTCAATGAGCGGTTCATTATAACGCATGTAAATAGTCAAGGGTCTGTGCAGCATCATAAGCTACCGTTAAATGCAAATTCCTGAAAATAATTGCGGGCATGAATGGCAGACATGCAGACAACTCATCCTGGCAATTACACAGCACCAATTTACACGCGGAGAAAAATGTGGATCACAAATGATAATTGAGAGCAGTAACGACTCAAATAGCATCGGAGGGTGATCGTGACATTCTAATTAAGAAAGGCTGAATTCAGCGGCGTTGAGTACAATATAGCAAGAGAGAGAAAGAAATCAAAGCTGGATGGTGAGATTACAGAGCATTGCAGAAGGGTCAATATTCCCATGGGGCGATCTTCTTTCCTTCTTCCAATCCAATGTCCTGATCACAGCAACAGAGAAGGTGATACACTCCATGTATGAGGCACGTGTGGGTCTGCATGCATGTGTGTTGGAGAAAGAACGAGGCAGGCGTGATGCTGTAACTGGCACGTTATGCAATCTCCCTTGTCTCCTTCTGTTTCTCACATGCACACGTGTGCCCGTACGCGTACATTCGCACACACACCCGAGTACAAACGTCTGCTGTGGTTCCATTACTGTCCAGCAAGGAGGGAACAGATGCCCCTTTAGGCTCAGGGAGAGGCGGGTGCACTGGTCGTGTGCATGAGTGGTGGGGCAGTCCTGGCACAAACGCCTTCTTTCTACAATTACAACCTCGGCCGTGTCCAAGAGTGAGGAAACCGAAAGAGTGCATTCCAACTTACAGCAGAGAGGCAGCTGATGAAAAAATATGACAGCAGGAAGTCTATAATTTCTGTAAGAGCAGGCCCTGAGGAGGAATTCAGGAAAAAACAAGTTTTTTCTTTTTTCTCGACACTCATCTCCACAACAAGCTGGAGTACAGTGGTGGATGCCTTTTCTCCAACGCCGTCCCCTTAGGCTTGTTTTCTCCGTAACAATGTGGTATTGTCTCTTTAGCCATTAGCCTCACATCAACTATGCTAAGCAGGCCAATCATTACAAAAGAGCCGTGATGGAAGTAAAGCAGCAAACAGAATCCTGCTGGGGAAAGGAAAGCCCAAACAAATGGCTTGCAGTTTACATCACACATCAGGATGTGTCTGGTCCTGGTCTCCCCGGATACAGCCTGTGCATGCTGGTTGCTCTGGGCTGGCCCGGGCTGACTGGTGGCATCCCAGGGTACTGGTGGAGACTGACTGGAGCCCACACACGCATGCCTTGAGATACTGCCTCCCTCTCCCTCTGTGTTTCTCTCTCCTCTCCATCCCACCCAGCACTCAGCAGCCTTCATCCAACTGACTCATGAGGAAATCCTACACAAGAGGAAAAGCTGCCAGCTCCTATGACGGGCAAAGAAGGAGAAAAAAAAAAAAAAAAAAAAGGAAGAAAGAAAGAAAAAATCTCAAAACCAGTCATCAAAGAAAAGGGAGAAAACGCAGAACAACGCTCTCCCAACAAAGACAAAAAGAAAAGTCAGAAAGCGTCGTCGCTCCACCCGGTCGACATCTTCCGCCTTTGTTTTTTGTCTCTCAACTTATTTAGTTTCGCAGTTGTTTTAGAGAATTAGCATCTGCTACTGAGCCTTTGTAGAGGGATTTATGTGCCCCCCTCAACATTTCTCCCATACCACCCATCCCCTCCCCTTGCCTGCCTCCTTATCCCCCATCAGTCTGCCAGACAAGTTTTTTCCCACCCAGTCATAGTACCCAGCCAGCAAACCCCTTTTGTGAGTGTGCTTGTTTAGTATGGGTCTGGTCTGTGAGCGTGCTGTATGTCGTGCCAGCTTGGATAGGAGGAGAGAGAAGAAGGAAAAAAAAAATCTCCTCTTTGTAAGTTATGGGAACACTATGAGACAGATGCAGGCGCTCATAAATTATACGCTTCATTTGCATATTCCTGGCATAAGACATTATGCAAATATCAGTCAATTTGCATAATGGATTCCTCTTGTTGCCTCTATTGCCCAGTTGCTCCTTTTTATTTAATAAAAAAAAAAAACAAAGGGGTGTGAAGGAGGAAAGAACAGCATGTGCCAGTGCTTCCCTGAAACACCAGACTGACAAAGACTTTGTTTCAGCAGAAGACAGAACAGACACAGAGGAAAACGAGCAAGTCTGCATTCAGATCATCTCCAATTAAACAGTGGAACAGTTGACTAACAGAAAATGTGCACATATGCAGACATGTGAGAGTCAAAGAGAATTCCTAAGAAATCATACAGCAATAGCATCAAGTGTAGCGTATAGTATGTCCGAGCGAGTGTGTATTTCTCTCTTAATGAGTCTATTCTACCTTGTCTATTAGAGCGAGCAGCAGCATTGCTAATTAACAGCAGCGGGCATACCCTCTTCAGTGGGAGGGGGGTTTTATTAAATAATTAAAACCATTTCTGTTTCTTGCTTTTAATCTCATAAGCTCCATTCTGTGCGACTAAAAAAAAAAATGGCAGGGAAGAGAAAAAAGCGATGTGGCCAAGATAATTACTTAATCAAATATGACAGATACAGCTAATTCAAGGCAATAATAAGCAAGGATTCCAGAAGACGCTAATGACAAGAGAGAAAAGATAATTACCGCGAGTACATACGACGATCTATCAAAAATGTCCGAATACACGGTTATGTGTTTACAACTCGTTCATTACACCTCTAATCCGTGTCCCATAAAAAGTAAAAGTAAAAACAGATGGTCACAAATGCAGCTAAAAAAGAACAGGAATAAGTCGTAGTCTTGCACGGTGACGCGATATAGTTTGGAGACAGAGTGAGAGAGAGGGAAAGGAGGAGTGTTGAGAGGTTGCAGGGAGGAAGGGAGAGTGAAGAGGGAAAAAAGGGATGGGAGGTGGTGGCAGGAGGACTTTGATTATTTATAAATTACTGCCAGTGCAACATCCTGCGGTGGGATCAGCCAGCAAAACGTCAACTGTGATCAGCTACAGTCAAATAAGCAGCTTGAAATCCTTCACAGTGTACAGTGGAGTACAGGGGTAAGGCTCACCCTGGTCTGTAGCACTAAACCATAGCTACTGGTTGCGTAGCTAAATTTTCTCTCCCCCCCATCCAATGCCAATGTGGGAGTCAGGGAGAAGCAGTGGCACAACCGGTGCCAGGCAGTGAGGTTACGCGGCAAGGCGCATCGCAGCTAGCCAGCTTGCGCGAAATGTTAAGAGAAATTCATCAGCTTTTAGAATCAATTAACCCGTATGTTAATTAATGTCAAGCCCATAGAACAAAAGAGGGTGTTGGAAGGTGCGGGGTGGGGGTTTTGGGCATGTGGAAGGAAAGCTCGGGAGAGGAGGAGGGTGGGTAAGAGAGGGACTGAGAGAGAAAGGGGATGGGCAAATAAGGGAAACAAGGAGCGAATGCGGTTGATGGCAGAGAGAAGTTGGCACAGTGCCATCCATTCAGTGGTAGCACCAAGGCGGACTTATGTTCGCTCTCGGGGGTAAGTGGTTAGATGTAGCCGGGGAGACAGAAGGGTCCCGCCGTAATTTTGGTATTGACGTGTCCTTGGTGGAGTTTTTCTGGGGGGAATGGTGGGAGATTTCTTACAGATTCTGGAAGTTGGAGTGAAGATTGTGGTGTGGAGAGCCTACATTCATCTTGGAAGACAGGCAGACATGTGCTGGCTGAGAATATGAGAGAGACCTCAGGCTCCACGATGAGAAGTACACCTGGAGGAATGTTGCGAGGTCCAACGCAGATGGATTGGCTGATATCGCGCGGTGCCACATTAAGGAAGGGGTAAGGTTGGATATCTGCTGTGAAATATGGTTAAACTGTTTACCGCGAACGTTCAAGGCAGCAGGTGACCCCGCGGTGATGGGTGCCAGAGAGCAAGCGCGAGAGCGGGAAGCGGAGGCTGTACCACGCAGGAACGATGAAGGAGGTGGAAATCCTCAAACAAAAACAAGAGAAACTTGTGTTGTTCTAGAGATATCTGGGGGGTGTGGCGGTGGCACAAAAGGAAGCTCCTCCCACTCGCTCCTTCTCACTCTCTCTCTAACCATCTGAGGCACAGCTCTCTGTGCCAGGCAGCCAGCCAGCCATCTAGGAAGGAGACACCATGCCAACTCATTCATTGGCAGTCGAGGGCATACCCTTGGAAGATATGGGCATTGAGAAACGCCATTCCAGTCTCGGAGTTGGCATTTACGGACTTGGGCGAAAGTCGTCGTTTTGGAGGATGCCCAAGGAGCAACGATTCCGCACTTGTGTGTTTCAAGTGGTGTGCCAGCAGGAATGTGATGGCATCTGGCACAAAATATGGCGAAGGACGAGGAAGATGGCACGCCACAACTGAGCCCAATCAACACGATCGGATACTCTTCGTGGGTCGGTTGGCATAAATAAAAACGACAAAAGAACAAACAAAGACAATACAGCGCTTCAAACGACTAATTAGAAGAAAGTTTGCTTCGTTAATTAGCGTGACACTCAATAAAGGGAACGAGACAAATTATCAACAAAGGAATGCATAAGCGGGAAAAAAAAAAAACCAACAACAAAACACAAGACGAAACAAGACAAAAGCGCCGAGCTGTTCAATTGGAAGGGGAGGGTGTGAAGCGGGTGCCTCTTTTTGTGCCAACCCCTTCCCCCTCTGCCCCACCATTTTCCCCAGTGTAAACTGCCATCTCTCATTGCACTGGCTGGCAGCCACATTGGTGAGGAATGTCTACCATAGGCACTGCTGCCACAGATGCTGCCAATCTGCCAATCGCCTGCCTGCCCACAAGAGGAGGAGGGAGGAAGAATGGACCTGAGGGACTGTGTCTAAAGCTCAATAGCAGCTGTTTACAATGTCACAGACACAAAAGAGAAAAAAAAAATGCAAACATGAGGATGCATACCAATGAACTGCCAAAACAAATTATAATCAGCCCTCAGACAGGAATTAATTAACTTTTTTTTTCCCTGCATTTGAACTTTTCTTGATCAAAACGAATCACATCCTGGTTTCCTCCAGACATTTTTTTTTTCCTGTGGCAGAGGCAACTTCTTGGAGTAGAAAAAAGTAACAAACTGATCACGAACACGACTTCAACAGCAAGCCAAGCTATGGAGAAGAATGCAGACGTGTGATTTATCTATGTTCACACGAATGACCAGCGAGATGAACTGTTTAAGGCTCTATACAATGTCCAGGATGAGAGCCAGGCGATGGAGATGGCACAGAAACAACAGGAACTCAATGGAAAGGGGTGCAGAATGCATGGGGACAAGCAGACTGTCCCAGGGACACTGGGGAGGAGCTGCTGGCCCACCTGCAACCGAAGTGTGGGTAGAGAGGCCGTGGGAACCTTTTGTACCCTCCCCACCCACACCCCTACACCCCCAGGACATTTTTGCCCCCTTTCTTGCCAACCAACCAAAAAAAAAAAAAAAAAATTAACAAACTCCACCCTTTCAGCATTTTTTCTCTGCATGGGTTCAGCGATAAACTATCCTGAACAGATGCAACGCGGACTTACCAACTGGTTTGGGTTGCGGGTCGGGGTACTCTCTGGGTCCTGAGGAACATTTCCGTGGTTCCCGCGAGGTCTGCTGGCATCGGGCACAGAGCCAGGGATGGGCACCGCTGCAAAGACACAGAAAGGAGGCTTTCGTTAAGTTCGTTTTCATTGTTAATATGCACGGAAATAATTTAAACAGTAATTAGCAAGGGAAGGATATTATCAGCCACTGGCATACACCACTTGCAGTTTTAATTTTTTTAAATTTCTCACCTTGGATTTCTGTTGGACAGGAGGCATGGTTGTGGAATATGAATAATTGAAGAAGTCATCCAAAGGGAGGGATTATAAGATCTTTGTGCTTCCTACCCTACCTTGGCATACACTACCAAGATGTCTGAGTCTGGTTCTGCCACCACTGAGGAATGGCTGCTTAAATGGTGGCATCTTTTTGGGCATTTCTAATATGATCACTTATTCGTGATCGTAACAAATACAATTAACAATTTTATTTGTAATTGTTGTCGCGTTCTTTTTTTTTTTCCTTTTTTTTTTTATTCTTCACGGGGAAACGTGGATATAATCTTTCGGAGCTAATGAGCTTTGGATAATCAGCCTTTTATTTAATTCCATGGGGGATGTTAATTGTGCAACGTCTTCATTACACAAATGGATTACAAAAAAAGAGGGCTTGCACGACAGAGCAGAAGGGAATGGGGGGTGGAGTGTGAGTGTGTGTGAGAGAGAGAGAGAGAGAAAGCAAGAAGGGGGATATTTTTCTTCCTTCGTTATATGCCAGTAGTCAAATAATGCCACAGTACTCACAAACAAGCAGAGAAAAGCTTCTGCATTGCCAGTGGTGTTCAAGTGCTCCCTCTTGGAAAACCTGGTCTCTTTCCTCTCTGCCTGCTCTCTAGAGCACCAACCCTCACGCATGAAGACATCTGCTTTTCCTTGTTCTGGATCTTACAAAACTGGAGTGAGAAGAAACCTGCCTGGAATCTAATTTCTCTCAAATTGGATATTATTGGTGTTATTCAAATGATTAGCGCATTAATAGCGTTGAGCTTTATTAGAGTGGTGTTGCTGGCGCCTGGCTGAATCGGAATGGAGAGGAGACAACAGACACTGTGGCGGGCACTGGCTAATGTCCTCTGTGCTTAATCATCCTACAGCAGAATGGTTTTATGCATATTTCATTTGCATATCATTAAATCGCTAAGGCATACGGGCAAATGGCAGCGGAGAGCGAGGGAGTGGAAACAGAGAAGCACAAAGTATAAAGAAAAAAAGCAACTCATTATGCGATGACAATCTTCAAAGCCGTGCGTCTGCTTTCTGGCAACCTGCCAATTCGTTTAATTCAACATTAATTAAAAAAGTGAGCGCGCTCAACCTTTCAGACGCGGATTAATTGAACACCTTACAATCTGTGCAAGGAGCCATCTCACATATAGTGAATGTGTATCCATGTATAACTAATGGATGTGTGTGGATTTGTGAGTTATCATGGGATAATTTTAAAAATATGTATTATTTAATTTATACCTTTTCATAGAGATCTGATTGTTGTTTTTTTTAACTGTGGACTTTGTGAGAAAGTTTTGTGTTACATGTTCAAATAATGAATACAAAAAAAATCATGTCCGAATGTAAAATTTTC
>OMLF01048941.1:0-17039 GCA_900302615.1 Holocentrus rufus | reverse complement strand
CTGTGTAAATGCTGGGAACCAGACGTTTTCTCTAAATCTCATCCTAGATTACTGTGTGTGTGTGTGTGTGTGTGTGTGTGGTGTGTGTGTGTGTGTGTGTGTGTCTCTGTCTGTCTGTCTGTCTGTCTGTCTGTCTGTTATCTACATCTCCATCAGTCCTGTTTGCTGCTTTATGCAGGGTTGTTTTCTGTTTTTAAGTGTCTCAGCAAAACTGCAGAACCTGCTGTTTTAAATCTGGAGCTGCAGATCAATATGAAACTAATGGTCTTGCTGTCACAAACACAAATGAGATTTCTCAGTTTCTTTTAGGTTTCAGACAGCCATTTGTTTCTACTAAGCATTTTGATATTTATGGCTGTTTCCCCATCTTTCCTGCTTTTTTATTGTCCAGACAACATAGTGAAAATTAAAAAACAACCAAAAAAAAAAAGGTCTCATCAATGGCCTTGTTTTAGAAAATGAAGCATTGAAATAGTTTAATCCATTTGGTACTTGTCAGGTTCCATTTATCCATTTATTATTTTTTATTTATGATGAGGTATGGAATAGGGAATTCTGAACAGGCTTTCATGTTATTTAGTTATTTAAGTGTACTGCCAGTTAGAAAACTGTTGCCATGCATATTTAACCTCCTCCTCCTCCTCCATACTCTTCCTTTCCCCCTCCCTCACGTCTTCTGTCAGCTGCCGTGTCAAACTCACTGCTTCCCACCGGTAGGTGAGCGAACAGTGGTGCAAACAGATTCAGTTTTCCCAACTTCAAGCCCAGTGATTTTCATTTCCATAGCTGCAGGTCAGAGGCTGAAATGCCTGTCATGGGTATAAAAGAGTGGGTCTGTCCATGGAACAGCCTGCAAGTATTTCAGGATTTTGCTAAAAGAGTGATGTCTCTCACTATTTCTGTGCTGATGTTTTTTCTGCCTTGTGTTTGTTGTGGCAGTAGCCTCGAGGTTGAAGAGGGAAGAAAATGCAGGTGGAGGAAGTGAATAAGAAACTCTCCTTTTCATTAAAAAACGCTGCTGAGGTGCCCTTTAGCAAGACAGTGAATTCCAACTGCTCCAGTAGTGCTGCTGAGGGCAGCTCCCGTTGGGCACCAGTAAAAGACTGTGTTTGCACTGGGCAGCTAACAGTAGAAGGCAGCTCCCAGAGGTCAATATTAGGAGACTGTGACTGGGCGGCTCATATTGTGAATGTGTGGAACGATGAATATGAAGCAGGCTTGTGATGAAAAAGAGCATTGAGTTCAGTTGACTTTCCCTGAATAAATAAAAGTTTAAATAAATTTTGCTGGTAGTGTTCTTACATCATTATTTATAACAGGTTGAAGCAGCAATTTATTAGAGAAGTGCTTTGCTTTTCACCAGCAATGAAGAACTCCCAGTGACCTTTTAGCCTTTCCCTTCCAACCAATTACAAAACAAGCTGAAAGAAAAGAAATGACCAAACTTTTTCTTTTCCCTCCGATGGCCCCACTCTTAATCACTCCAGCATTAATGAATGCAGACAGAAGGCAGAGTCAGAGCAGCAGAAAATTTGCCCGAACAGAGCATCATCTGTCATGGTCCTGATGAGAAGCAGAGTGAGCACCAGTGCACAGTTTGACCCTCCAGCCTGTGGGCATGAAGCAGCCAGCTCTGCCACACTGGGGCATCTGGGTCATAAGCTGCTCCGCTGAACAAACTTACCCAAAAGTTACCCTCAACAGCGACGAGGGCAGATGAATGCAGCTCTGGGCATTTATTACAATGTGCAACCACAAAATCTCCATCAATGCTCTTTGGATATACATTTGATTTGATTTTGACATTTTCATAGAGGGTTTTGAGGTTCTCTCTTGAACTCTGTTAGTTAAAAATATATTTATAAAAGCATGCACGCAATGTTAAAAACAGTTGACTCGGTCACATAATGAAATATTTCTTACAAAAGGATCTCAAATTTGCATTTAAAACCATCCAAACACAGCAAATCAAATCAGGTTATGATTCTTCCTTGAAAAGCCATACACAATGTTCCACAGAACATGTTGAATGGTAATATGTATCTTCATGAAACAAAGTGAACATTATGGAAGCCCTGAAATGCAAGGTGAAAACAACTTTTGCAGTCAATTTCAAACCTTATCTTGATGAAGCAAATAAAACCTCATTGTCATGTTTTAGATTGATTTTCAGAACACACAAGGCAAAGGTCTAGCTCGGAACTTTTGTCACACATCATCCTTCTTTGTCTTCCCAATCATTCCTGGAAAAAATTATATACAAGTATAGAAACATTTTGTTTTATTATGCCTGTAATGGTCTGCAGATCTAACCACTTTTCACTCGGTTCCTGTGGTGTTGGAGCTCCCATCCCAAGTTGTTGATTTTTTATTAAGCACACCGTGGGGAAAGGGGATTTAATGTGTCTCATGAAATTCATATGTAAAACAAAACATCCTGTAGCTTTGACTTGTTGGAGGCCTATTAATACAATTTTTCTGACATTTTCCTCCTTCGGAGCCTTAGGTTTTCCTTCAGTGACCTGATTAAATCCTCCTAGCTTTCCTGTTTTAATCTCATATCTGTCTGCCGCTCAGTTGATTTATTTTAGTTTCATTTGGTTTATTTTTGCACTTAAACAAATTTGCATTGGAAGAACTTAAAAACTGATGCGTGGCATTTTTCTTATTTTTTGTCTCTGTCTCTTCCTCAGAGTCAGATTGAATCTACGTAACAAGTTAACTTGTGTTACCAAATTATTCATGAATATTAATAAGAATTAAGATAAAATGTTAAGGAAAAGCAAGTTTATACTTGCAAGCAACGCTTACAGTCCTAAAATAAATAAATAAAAAAAGAAGGACAACACAGTCAGACAGTCACATACAGAAACAGTGAAACAAAATCTTGCAAAGATAACAGGATGTTTTTCCAGCCTTAGATTTTTTGACTGGTACTTTTTAGTTAATCTAGGAACTGTGATATAAACATACAAAAGCAATAGAAAGTGTATTGCTCTCCTGACTTATTACATTTTTTTTAATCTTTTTGAAATCTGTGAGAGTTTGGAAACCTAGATTCTTTCCCAGAATTTGGGAACATCCACATCTCTCTTAGGGAAATATGTAACATCACATCCTTAGTCACTTTTTGTTTTCTTTTGAAATTTGAAATTCTGTTTGAAATCTGTGTGACAGTCCTCTTCTAATGGTCATGGTCTTTGACTTAGTGCCTTTTGAAGTACTTCATTTCCAGAGATGTTACAGTTGAGTGCATGTAATGTATATTGATTCATTCAAACCAATTATAAATATATATGATGTTTATTTATGCGGCACTTCTCAAAAACACCTTACAAAGTGCTTTACAGAGCGTCATAAAACAAAGTAACTTTAACAATGAAGGGACAAAAATAGTAAGAGAAAGAATTTGAAACAGTAGGAGAAATATATAATAATACCAAAAGAAATTGTAGTAAAGAAAGTTTTTTTTAAAAAAAGGATTAAAAAGAAGAAACTAATCTAGCTAGTCTTATTGAAACTGGCAGGCTGTTGCAGAGTTTCGGGGCCCTCGCTGCAAATGCTTGATCTCAAAGTCGGGTTTCAGGAACTGAAAGAAAAGATTTATTGGTCGACCTTAGGTGAAATCTGAGGTGTCAGGAGTTTAAACATTCAGAAATGAAAGCTTGGGCCAGACCACAGCAAAATCTTAAAACCAGTACAAAGTCCATAGGAACCCAGAGCAGGGAGGCTGAAATAGACATGTTGTGGTCTCCTGTCTTAGCACCTGTTAAAAGCCTAGATGCTTCATTCTTAACCTAGTGCAATAGGGAGAGAGTTTTATGACTGATGCTGCTCAAGAAAAAATAAACACATGGAAAACTCTTTCCAGGTCTGTTATAGACAAAAAAAATATTTAATTGTAGATTTAATTCTTACACAACTGAA
Source organism: Holocentrus rufus (assembly GCA_900302615.1). Lineage (NCBI taxonomy): Eukaryota > Metazoa > Chordata > Actinopteri > Holocentriformes > Holocentridae > Holocentrus > Holocentrus rufus. The sequence continues at coordinate 13,112 of OMLF01048941.1, read as the reverse complement.
CAGCTTTCATCACCTGAGCTTCAAATCCTAACTCAGAGTCTTAATGCAACACCAAGATTAAATGCACAAGGCTTTACATTTGTGGAAGAACATCTGGACCTTTCTGAATTGAGTTGACAGACTCAGGTCAACTAAAAATAAAAACCTCCCTGTGTGTGTGTAATGTCAACAAGACAGATGTGAGAGACACAACGCCACCAGGGTCACTTGGTTTCCAAACAGTTGTGTATCATGTTTGTAACATGGGAGGAGACATTATATGTTTGTATTATTTAGCCAAGTGGGAGCACATGAAAAGAATAGGAAGTTGAACCCTGATGAGGAAGTGGTACCACCTGCTTTAACAGATGTCATAGAATTTAGCCTAAAGACAAAGTCATAATTATAGTAAAATTTATTCAAAAGAACAGACCAAAATACAATTAAAAAATTACAACACAAGCTGTTGCTGAACTTTTTATAACTGCATGTACAAGGGACTCTCACCCTGCAGTGTCTCTAGGAATGTATTTTATACACATAAGATGGTGAAACAATCATCTTGAAAGGAAATGTAAGGCAGGGTAGTCAAAAATAAAGGTTATCACAGTGATCAAGGGAAATAAACCCAAAGGGAAGTGTGATCAAGGGACAAAAGGCTATTCTTTTTCTCACAAAGGAACAAGAATAGAGTATTATTTTTCAATAAAACAAAAGTTAGCAAAGAATATCTTTAACAATGTTGTAAAAGGTAGGACCTGAACCAGCTGAGTGCAGACCCAGCGACACGGAGTTAGTCATGCATATGGTCTAATAAGCTAATGATCCATGGTGTCAAAACTCATGCTGAGATCCAACAGGACTAAAACTGAACAGTTACCTGCTTTTGCTGTTAATGAAAGATCATTTTCCACCTTTATTAAAAGTGCGGCTTCTGTGCAATGAAGTGGTCTAAAATGAAAAGTAACAAAAATTCCATCAGTCATTTAAAATCTATTCATTTGCAGCTGTTTCTCTAAAGCCTTAAATAAGAATGGTAAGTTGGATATGGGTTAGTTATTTAATCAGGATTGAAGTTGGGGTTTTGAGGAGCAGTTCATATACAGCATGCTTGAAGCAGGACGGCAAATTAATAACAATGGAAAGGATTGATTGGCCAAATGCATAGGGGACTTCACAAATGTTTGTAAGAATCACATCATGAGTCTTACAAAGCATGCATGTAGGGAGCTCATATGAGAGTGTCTCCATTAAGTTGCTGATTGATATCTATATCAGCAGCGTGTACACAGGAGAAATCTAAAATTTGTTAAGGGGGGTGATTTCCTGCCTAATATCCTCGACCTGGTTTGAAAAGAATAATTAGAACTCCTTATATTTCTCAGGCGATGCTTCAATAGTTGCAAGGGGAGGAAGGGGCAACAGTAGAGTTGATTACACCAAACATGAATGGAGCTGTGGTAGTTCTCGGATCCAAAATGAATTTGTCTCTCACGCTTTTAACTGCTTCTTGTTATTTCTTCATCAAGTCAGCCAGATTATCTTGGATCAGATTGGATCATTATGTTTCCCTCAGTAGTACCTAGAGGTATTGTTTTCAGCATTCACTATGTACTGCACTACCCCCTTCTGTTTGCTCTAGAAGTATGAATATCACATGCACAGTAATAATAAATAACAAGTTAAAAAAATGCATTCATAAAACGAGTCTATTTTTCTCTGTCAGGATCCCAACCCCTTCCTCGGCCCCTCCATGGAGCCCGATGCCTTGCTGCGGAGCCCGGTCCCTCCATTGCCAAGTAAAGAGCAGGGGAGGTTAGGTAGCTCTAGTCGAAGCCTGGCTCCTCTCCATTTCCCCTCTGAGCTGCTGCCCTTCGATGAGGCGTTGAGGGACATCAGCTTCATCCGAGCTCTGGCTGGAGGCCCTGATGGAGGGGATGTAGTGGCACGGCATGGGGCCCAGCTTCTGGAAGTCAAAGCTGCCGAGCGGAGAGGTAATGACGATGAGAATAATTATAATAGTGATTAAAAAAATGTAAAACTTGAAGTACTTTTTGATACAAGGGCAGTATTAAAGCTATTAATTGTGTCTAAATGGGAGGGGACACGCAGTAGGAAACGTGTCAGCAAAACTATGGCAGTGCAATTTTGGCGTCATAGGTGCCTGTAATTTGTGCTTTGACCACCTGCTTACTTAGACCAGGTCAAATGGCACAAGGCAAATTCATGTTTTGTGCTCTATTTGTAGGTTTATCTACACTGGCTGAGGTTGACAGCCCTGTTTTTACTGCTTGTTATATTGCTTTTATGTTTGTTGTATGTGTTTGTTGTATGTAGGTATTTGTATCTTGAATGCACTGGTCGTAAGAAACATTTGCAAAACTTCATCAAACATGAAGTCAGAATTTCTGCACTGCACTATACACTGGGGCCGACTATGGAAAGGCATTGGGGCGATTGCCCCTGCAATACTACTATTTACTGTCCATTTGCATTAGTGCTGAATCCAGCCGTCAAATATTGTTTGCATGCAGTGTGCGAAATTCAAATTGCTTTTGGGGAGCGCTATTTTAGTCTATAAATAGTCTATGATGTAGGACTGTAGGCTATCTGACTCGGGATTTCCAGAGTGGACTCAGAGTTGGCCATCTTATACGAAGATACGACCGTTCAAATTTTTTATTTATTTATTTTTTATTTATTTTTCTCCCATAGACTTTCTGCCATCAGAAAACGGACTGGCACAACTTAATATGTTGATAGACCACCTTAGATTATAAAAGCAATTATAATTAAATGCGACAGTAATAGAAACATTTTTACGAAATATTTTAAGCAAACATTTAAAGTTTATGGGATAGGCTTAATTCCTTTATAGAGTAGCGTAAGAAATTACCGGCCAATTTGAATTGCCAACACCAAATGCGTTTCTTTTTATACCCTGAATCTTTGTTCGAATGATGACAAGGATTGAGACAGTGCACATATTTCTGATTCACTGAAGCTCTGATAATAACTGCAGTCATGTATTTATTTTATATAAAATAAAAAGGCCCACGTAGGCTATATAAATAAATAAATGAACAAATAAAGCAACTTATCTTAGATGAAAACAAGGCAACGTTTGAGTCTTTCCCACAACAATAAAATAGAGCATCACAAGGGTCTTTGGCAGGCATATCGTTATAGACTACTTCTGCTTACTTTCACCTTGTTAATCAGCTATTTAAAGACTGCAAAGTATCCGTCAAGCTCTTTTCACCATTGGAGAGCGGTCCTCTTTTTTTTTCTCCATTAGCTCAGTGTTCTGTTCTTTTATTGTCGTGCTGCAATGCACAGAAGAAAAAAAACTCTTCTATTCCACCTTATCAGTCGACTGTGAGGGTCTAAAACTGATGATTTGACTTGTCGACTTTCAGAGGGCAGCCCTACTATGATGCTTTCAACAACTGTTCAAAGCCTCCATTAAAGATTATGGTTTGTTTAAATAAACCATAATCCCCCCGCAGTTCATGACAAGCTGGCGCCTATGGCACTATATCAAGGAAGAGGAAGGACTGCTTCATCTACGCAACAGCCTTCTAAGCGAGGACATGCCCCTCCCAACAACACCAGAGAGCTGATGACAGCCAAGGTCCCACCAGCTTCTCTTGGTGTTCCCTGGTCCAAGCTCGGAGCAAAGCCCAACTCCATGGCTTGTTCCACACCCTCTGTGGAGAACTGTGGACCTTTGTCTGTGGCAACAAGATGTTCCCCTGTTCGCCAAGCAACAGAGGTGCTTCAGCTGGGTCAGAGGTTCTAGGCCCTGAGTGAGCTGAGGAGCTTTCCCTCTCTTGTACATCGGGAGCCCAGGTCCCATCCCGCTCTGCTGTCTTCCCTGCCAAGAGCAGCTGCCGTGCCGACTACTCCTCCACCTTGCTGCAGGTTGCATTGCCAAACTCCATTCCAACCCTCTGACAAGTGATTTGTTCCCTTTGTTGTTCCCTAGGTTTAGACAACTGCAGCTGCCCCAGCAGTCTAGCCCAATATCAACCTCAGTTTAGCCTCACGTACAACAACTGACCTGCTCTCCACCTTCATCTTCATCAAGGTCCGGTCCATCAGCAAAAACAAAGCTGATCCTCCGGGAATTTGTTACCCAGGATGTTCTGTCTCCTGGAGCCTTGTGAAGGACATGTTGTTACACTTACCTTCAACTCCTGACCATCACCTGGACTGTTCTATGATTCTGGCTCACACTGGTTCAGATGACACCAGCAAGAGGCAATCTGAATAGATCTTTGTTGTCCACTAGTGGAAATTTGTCTAAACTTTTCCATATGACAAAATTTATTCGAGCACTGATGTCAACTGCGTAGCGGGTTATGATCTCGGGTCAGTTCTGAATCTGGATGTCAGATACCAGCATTTCTCAGGTCTCCTAGCCCTTCACTCCTGGCTGAATACTCCACGTGCTGCATCTTAGATCGAACATATTTACTTTTTTACTGTTTTGGAACCATGACAATTTGAAGAGAGATGGACTTCATTCATCTGCTGCTTGCATGCCCTCTGCAAATATCAAACTTGTGGTCCTCTGCTGAATCAGTTCTTGTGCCCTCAATGTAACCTCTCATACTCTTAACATAGATAAAACTAATAAGTGCAGTACCTGCATTAGCTTGCCTTGTGTAAGGACCATTAATAAAACTACAATATGTAATAGGCTTGGACTGCTTCAGTCATATTCTTATGTACTTGAAATCCCTTTGATTCACTGCTTCTTTGTTAGAGTCAATAAGCCGAAGAAATTCATGCACTGCTAATCCCTACCAGAGACCTATTGCTGTTCACTTGAATAACTTCTAGGGCTGTCAAATTAACCCATTAATTTTGATGAATTAATTATAAATATAATAACACGTTAAAAAAATAACGCAAATTAATGCGTATATTATCATGTGACGTTTCGAATGTACCAATGTTACTGTGAGTTGCTGCGTGTTGAATAACACTACCTCTATCAGCACATAACCCATCGGTTGCATTTTGCCACAGTATCAGTCATTATGAGGTTCAGACGCTCTGACAAACCGGCCACTCAGCTGGAGCAGTGTGGCTCTGAGAGAGAGCACCTCAGGGTGCCACTGACACCACCGGACCCCGTGAGTCGCATAATTCTGGTCAGCGCGTTAGTTGTCATGCATTTAAATAGCATGTTAAATTGTTTAAAAAAAAATGTTATGGCCACATTGTTGCTTAAGTGATAAACCTATGTAAAAAAAAAAAAAAAAACCTGTTCTGGACACATTTTAGGCTCAGTAATAGGCTTCAACTAGATGTTCAATTATAAAAAGATCATGTGGAAAAATTACTGGAAATAGAACAACTGATTTTTAATGCCACCTTTTGATTTTTCTTTTTCAACGCTTTACTCATGTGCCACAATAATGTTTGAGTTGAAATATCTTAATTTTGGTTTTTTTTCCAAGCAAATATTGATATATGTGATTGCATGCAATTAATTTGATTAATTAATCAGAATATCACATAATTAAGGGCATTAAAAAAATGTAATTGATTGATAGCCTTAATAACTTTACTTATACATCTTGTTCATCTGCCACATCAAGAGCCCTCAGTTTTGGTGGACTGTATATAAAATCTCTGAGAGGCAAAGCATTAATTTGGCAATACATCATCATGTCCCACAAATTAAATTTTTATGGGAGCTGAGACTTAGCTTGGTCACAGTGATTCAGTCTGTTTAAAGGCAAGACAGCCAGAATTTTACTACCTCCACCGTCTACAGCTTTCAGATCATGGCGATGGTATATTCTTTCATCAACAGCTGAAATGTTTTCATACTGACCTTAACTACTTTATTACTAGCAAATTTTATCAAGATTGATCTTGTCATTTTTTTGATGATATAATAGCAAAATTCAGGTAGAATTTTGAAGAAACTGGCAGAAATATATGTGGAAGCTATACATGAAAAAGTAATATAATATATTTTGTTACATAATATTACATTACATTATCAATTATAGTTGTCAGTCTCTACAACTAATGATTTATCACACTAAATAGTGTCTTTTCATTCATCAGTAATTGCTGGACTTGTTCCCAGACATTTGGGAAAAGGTTTGAAGGTTTTAGTGGCAAGTTCTAACAGATGGAAAGGATTTGTCATAGGTCAGGATTTGGTGAGTCAACATCCCTGAATTCATGTTTTTGGATTAATAAATACACTCATAGCCCCTTCATACTCTTGACAACCTACAGTCAAGCAAATCTTAGGAATAACTTGCATCTTTTCCACACAATTTTGCATTATGTGCCACTACATCTTCTCTTTAAATGCATATTTCTGTTATGTGGTCAACTGAACTTGAACACAGGCTGGATAATCAGGATTGCTACCTGCTATTGCTTTATAAAATTTAATTAATAAGGTGCTTTTCATAGGCTGTCACAGTGGCTATCTCTGAGAATAATGCCGTGGTATTGTAGCTTTATTATAGTACAGACAGGCCTACTATATTTATGAAAAAGTTCAATTACCGAGCTGCAGAGCCTGGCAATGTTTTATGTAAAAGGGCCTTGGACATTAATCTTTTTCTTATCACTTCCTCTTCATCATACCTGATGTTAATGTCAGCAGTTTAAGATGCATTTAGCCCCTCACAGCGTATCTTACTCCTTGTTTCTGTTCAGCTTGTACCAGGCTCAACATGGTTTACAGTCGTGCATTCAGGCAGTGTCAGGGAGAAGACATGGAGTGGTCTTCGTCCCCGCAGAGCTTGGCAGGAAGAAACGCTGATGCTGAGGGATGTGTGGTGTGTGTGTGATGTGTGGTACACACAGTGCAACTACTATGTGAAATGACGGGCCAGTGCCAGCCTAACGTGGCTTATTAGTGCTGGAGAATTTCTAAAGCACTTGATTGAATTTTTCTAGTATTTTATTCACATTTTAAGGGGGAAGTCAAGGGGAAGTAACTCGATGTGCTGCTTTCTTAACACTGAAACCTGCAAGGTGGAGAAAAATGTGTTTTGTCTTTGATTGTTTTGACCATGCCCTCCACCCACCCACCTTTACTGTACAGAAAAACAAATTATGGATTTATATCTGTTCTGACAGAAATGGAGAAGCAGATGAAGATTGAGAACCTGTTTGTGACTTGGCAACAGAGGTCAGCACAGTCCAACATGCCCATCTCTGTAAGTACCTGTCATTAGCCTTTGGGCCAACATACATGTACTTTAACAGCAGGTGTTGACAAGGCTCATCTTTGTCTCAACAAATGGTATCTCCTCATCTCAAACACAGTTGCCCATTTTCATTTCGGGGCAGGGGAGTCCTTGTAAATTGAAGTAATGTTTTCAAGGCCTGTAGAGAATCTGCCTGCGTGGATTCTGACACAATATTCACTCACTGAGGACTGCTAAACTGTCCCTTCTTCTGCCCACAGTATTTCAAACACTGCTGATCAGATTTGGATTATTATTGTTATTATTGTTATTATTATTATTGTTATTATTGTTGTTGTTGTTATTATTTGTAGATTTTGATTATTTTTCTGGACCAAACAAATGTCTTATCAACATTTCTCATAGTGAGTTGTAACTGCTAACTTTTGCTAGACATGCTGTTTCATTTCATTTAGGGATGCTAACAGTGCTAACAAGCCATTTTAGGGAAACTGGCAAATCAGGAAACTTTTTCCCAAATGTCTGGTAAAGAAAAATAATCAACTAACATGCAAAATGTCAAATAATCTCTTGAAAACTTTCAAAGCCATCTGACTACAATGCTTTGTGCTTGTTTTCCTTGCTGGGGAGTCGCTTTGAATGTAAGGAGTGCATTTCATGCCTACGCACACTGACATTTAGCACATGATGACAGGGAAAAGAGGAAAACTGCCACCAGCCCTATTTCACATCATCTTAACTCAAATCATGGCATAGATGTCATAGAAAAGAATTAGGCATCATATCACATCACTGCTCTGCTCTCTCCCACTCCAGTCCTTCTCTGAGCCTAATGGGCTGTTGGCTGGAAGGGTGAAACTAAAGCTGGAGTGCACTGTGACACATGACAAGCCCATTAGAAGCAGAGATAAAGCATTTATAATACAGTCTTCAGATAAACATGAAGAGATTAGTTTCAGTTTAATATCATGTCATGAACTATGGTTACCTTATAAAGTATTCAGCTCTCTAAAATTTTCACTCAATGCTCATTATATCATGCTCTGATTATAATAATTATCATGCATTGCAATGAGTTTATAATGTCTTTATGATGCCTTTATAATGGGCTTATAAGCACCACTTCAACTAAATTGTTTTTAGGTGTCTCACTGAAAGAGGTTAAATGTACATTTGATAGCACCTCGTACGCTGGTTAAGAGATAAGCTATTTATATGCATTTTCATGTCCTAATCACACATACGTCAACACTCATGAATAGACAGAGAATTTTAGATATTAATCTTAGTCCTGAAATGATCAGTTGATTAATCAAGAAAGAAAAATATTATATTGGTAATCAACTGATCACTTTAATAACCTATCAATTTAAAATGCCAAACATTTGCTGATTCCAGCCTTACTGAGATCTCTAGGATGCTAAGATCGTCCTCCTTAACTCCCTTCATATCATTGTAAAATGAATACTTTGCTTTGTTTTGGCTGCTGCTCAGACTAAAGAAGCAATCTGAATCACTTTAGGCTCTGATCAAGTTCCTTGAGACTTTGGCTTTTTTTTCACATTTCATGGAGTAAATGATTCATCAGTTATTCAAAAAATCATTGGCAGATTATTGCACAATGAAAATAATCATTCGTTACAGCCCTAATTAACATATAGAACCATGATGACCAGCACTAATCTGAATGAGTAATTACACATTCCTCAGTGTACTGGATAATTTTATTAAAGGAATACTCCAACGTTTTGTGAAAAATAGCCTTTTCCAACATGTCCAGAGTGAGACAAGATGTTTGATACCATGTTCACCTCTGTACATCCACTGGTTCAGTTCCTATGGGGAGCATTTTGTGTTAGCTTAGCATAAAGACTTGAAGTCTACAGGAGTCATTAGCTTAGCTAAAGAGAGAGAAAATAAAGCTTACAGCAGCTCCAAAGCTGTCTTATTTACACAGTGTGTCATGTGTATTACACGATAATGAAAAACCTGTCTTGGTGGCTTTGTGTTGTATTACCCCTGGTAGTGGGACATCCATTGTTTTGACCACCGAGGCGAGATGTGTTTCTATTGGTTGTTATGTGTAAATTTGCACATAACACATTTCACATTCGATAATTTTCCGAAGCCAGATGCGACTACTTTCTTTTCTTTTGTTGTTCGCATGGGTTTTTAATTGATGTGTACAGGAAACGCAACAAATATACATCTGGATTTAGCTTAAGCCTCTGCAGTTGATGATAATAATACACATCTGCCTCCACAGGTGGCAGACTTGGACACCCTGAAGCAGTCGTCCAGGCTGGTCCACTACTGTGCCACCCCTCTCCTGTTTGACCCCATTTTCCGCAAGCAGATCCAGGAGGAGCAGATCATCCAGCCTCCAGAGAAGGTAAACCTGCTCTTTTACCTACATCAAGGAACAGGAAGACTGAAATAGGTCCCCAAAAAACTACTAGAATATCTAAAGTTACTTATTATGTTGTGTGGCCAAAGCCTTCAAGAATTTTAAGTTGCCCTGTCCTGTCCTGCCCTGAAATTTGCTATAGTGCATTTTACATTAAAAACACATGAACAGCCGACATTTATACCTCCCCAATCTAAGTTACCACACTCTCACAATAAGAAAAGGCTAGAGCATTCTGTAATAAAATAAAGCTGCACAAGGTAACTTTGCTCTCAGCGAGGACTGGGCTCTCATCTCTGTTGGAGCCCCACTTTATGAGTTGGGCTGATAAGAGAGGTGTTTCTTTTCTTCTGAATTCTGTCTAGTGTTTTAAGAATGCAAATCATTCAGCTGCAATGACAGCTGGTAGGTATTAGCTATAACTCAAAGCAAACCATGCAAGATAAATCCACACAATAATCTGCAAAATCAGTCTCTGCATACAAGAAAAAAGCTTTGCATTTTTTCGTGTGAGCATATGCATGTATGTATGTGTTTGTGTTCCAGAGACGGCATCGCTCAAATGACTCCACGGCGTCAGGTCGGGACCGGAGCTACAGCGCTGACTCGGCCGACATGCTGCCCAGCCGTCTGAAGGAAGAGGCCTGGCTGCTGGAGATTTCCACCACCTTCCTGCAGCAGTACGTCCAGTACCTCCAGAGCATGGGCTTCATCCTGGTCCAGGTCCGGCCTCAGTCCCCGGCTCGCAGGTTTGAGATTTTTTTTGTTTTTGTTTTCTCTCAGGTTTTTCTCTCAAGTTCAGGATATTAAAGGTGCTGCTTCTATAATTTTAAACATCAATGCATCACTGTCAAACAAATTGTGATAACTTGGTATAATTACAATAAACAGACGAGACAATAATGGAGATGACTGAAAGTGTCTTACTTGGTGTTGCACTTAGCGCTCAAGCAGATTTCCTGCCAAATCTGACCCAGTGGTACACAGTGTAAATTGACTAATCTTCATGGTCTCGTTCAGTCATGGTAATTATAGTAATGTCTCAAAATTAATGTGGTGATGATTTATTGATGTTAAAGTGATTTATGTAGCAACTTTCAGTCAGTTTATGTTAATGCACTGAAAGATGCTTTTGTCATACAGCAACTATACGCTACTTCAAGGAACTGAGAGGGATTGAGAATTTTTCTCTCCCATGTCTGCTCTTGATTTCTTCTTTCTTGGTCTTTTTTTGGGTAAATTGTGGAATGTTTTGTTTATGTTGTGGTCACAACTCTCCAGTTTATTACTGCTCACGTATTCCTGTTCCTCCACTGCAGCTTTGTCCTGATCACATCCCAACCACTTCAATCAGTGAAATTCACCACCTTGGAGTTGTAATTTCTCTTTTTTGCACACACACACTTTCATTTCTTTCTTTTGAAGGTTTTTGGATTTTACAAGAGGTGTCAAGCATCCATACAGACATTCCTAGTGCTCTGGTTTAAAACTGTGTAAAATTATTCAGACCCGCAAAAACATTAACAGAAAGAATAGAAAATCTGCTGCAACACTCATGCTGATACCAAAGACACCATTTACACCTATCAAAATGTGATTTGCATCTGCACATCCTGTTTGGAGAAATGCCTGTGTATGCAAAATGTAAATGCATCAAACATGGGATTTTGTTTTATGTATTTATGATGGGAATGTGATGGGATCAGCCATGGTCAGCAAGATGGAGATTTAATTTGTACAGTGTGTTTGCATTATTGAGAGAAAGGTCATCATGTCGCTGTGGGTGGAAATCCAAAAGATAAGGTCCACTCACAATGTTGACAGAATACAGAAAGAGAATAAACCCCACACAGAAATACAAGATGCAAATGCAAGATTGTAATTGGATTGTTGATTATATCGTATTTCCTAAAATAAAAGCCAGTACTCAATTAAATACCAGGTCTCCAATACTGGCCTGTGGCGTTGTCATTATGAAGGCTGGCCCCAAGTAAGGGATAAAACAAGAAGAAGAAACGGGAGGGGGAAGAAAAAATGGACAGGGATTGGGGGAAAATACAAATGCAATGAAGGCCAGAGCTTCCCCCCTCTCCCAGACAGTCCAAAAAATGGAAGCAGATCAGAAAACAAGGAGGCCTCGTACTAAAAGATGAGCAAATATACTTATCAAACAAAGGGAATTAGAAACAAAGGCCTCTGTCAAATAAAAGCCTGCCTCCAATAAACTAACACTATGTGAGGAAATGCGGTAATTATGTCCCTGAAGCAGGAGGTGACCCCAGTAGTGAACCTCCCTCTGGCGCCACCATGAGGCTAGTCTCTCTAGACAGATGCATGGCTCCTGCAGTTTCCAAATGCTTTTGCCGACCCGTCTGTATTTTTGCAGCCAGAGGCTGATACAGGTGGTGGTCATGGATATCTGGTCATTTCCCCACATCTGTATCCACTTTACACTTGTTTGAATAAGTCCTACTGGAAACCATTTTGCAAACCCCAGTTGAAGCTAGCTCGCTTATCCACAGATACATTGTTCATGTCTAATGATGTCGTATTTTACCAGTTTCACGGTGTCATGTCCTTTCCATCAATGTTTGGGGCTAACAAATTAGCCATGCACAGCTAGCATTACAATTTCCTGCCTTGGTTTTGTTTCCAAGGGGAACACATTTTCGCAGACAATGTATTGTGACATCTTCCGGTTTGTCTTGTACTCGGATTTTAACAGACTGCAGTGCAGACTCTGGAGCATTCAAAGACTGTGGAAAAGAGAGGCTGGCTTCAGAGACTGGACGAGGTCAAAAGTTCAATTTGTGCATGCAGCAATGTCACTGTTAATGTTAGAACAAGGATGTGTTCGACCCTTTGCATTATGGGAAACATCAGGAGGACTGAATGATCTAATGACTGGAGGCACCCAGACTTAATACAGCCCCTCATCGGTCAGTCAAACCACCGGATTAGGGATGGAGTCACAAGGTGTCACCGAGGATTCCTGCTGTTTCAGGGATATAACCTTTCAGTCTTTAACCTACAGCGCATGTTTAGTTTATTATTGGATAACATATGTAAATGTAGATTGCACTTTAATTCCAGGCGTACACAAAGCACACTTTAGTTCAACAAAAAATCTCCATTTCCAAGTAATTTAGTCTCATCTTTGTTTTTAAGATCTTTTTTTCTTCAGTCAAGGTAAAAAAATAATATAATAAATCAGTTAGTGGGATGAGATGATCCCACTTGTTTCCAATGCTAATCAGCTTGTTTCCAGAATTTCTTGAATCAAGTGTCATTTTCTTGATCCTAGTGGGCTGATCTGCCTTATTCTGCCTTGTTTCAACAGATTTATACTTGTTCACAGAAAAAATCCTGAAACAAGTGAAACTGCACTAAAAACAAGTGGAGTTATCTCATCTCACTGGCAGTTTTTTTTTTTACCTTGTTTGAAGATAAAAACAAGATTACAAGATTGAATATCTAATAAGTGGCATGTTAAGATGCATTTTTGCAGTGCAGTCAGCTCTGTGAGGCTC
>OMLF01048939.1:0-14318 GCA_900302615.1 Holocentrus rufus | reverse complement strand
GTGTGAACGGAAAAACTGGCCTTTAAATAAAGTGGGAATAATGTTATTACTATCCTATCTAGGGAGAGTATTTGAAGGCTGCGCACTTGTGATTGGATATTCATTCATTTCTGTCGTCAATGTTGACACAGAAAATCCATGGGAAAACATGTATATGGCATGATGTTGATCAAACAAATATGTGCACAATGAAATCAATAAAACCATCATCTTCTAATCTGTAGTTCAGAATAGTGTCGCAATGAAGCACATCTGAGGTCTACATGATCCTAGCGATCAAATCATAGCAAAATAACACACTTGGTAGTTATTATAGAAGGAATCAATGCAATAATAGCATCATTGTCTTACCGAAAATGACCTGTAGGTGGCAATGTGGTACCATGTCAAATAACAGGCTTTGGAGCAAATTATGCAATTCTCTATCATTTCAGAATAGCTAAAGGATTCTGAAGCGCACTGAAGGCTAACCATGATTAGACAAGTCAGGATACATGTTTTACACATTTCAATAGGCATTTTCTGACTATTTTAGATATTTAGGAAGAATAAAGGAGAGGAGGAGAAGAGAGGCTCTTAGGAAAGGAATGTGGAGCTTGTCTGTAAATTTATGACCCTTGGTAGATAAGGAGAGAGCCCAGGGAGTAAGAATTAGGTTTTAAGGTGGTTCACCCATAAAACTGGAACTTCTTTCCTGTAGAATTTAAAAGTAAGTCACAGTTATAACATGATGTGTTTAATATACATGTCTCAATTGTGTAGAAGTGAGTCAAATCAGTTCAGACAAGTATACATGCTCATTAGTTCAGGTGTGTGTGTATTCATTAGTTCATTTGTGAAGGAATAGGGGACTCCAGGTTGGTGCAGTCTCTCTGGAAGAAAAACAAAGTCGTTAATTTTAAAACTGCCCACTCTTCTTCCGTGAGTGCTGAGAAAGACTAGCTTTCTTAGTTCTCTTCAATGTCCTTCTTGACACCTTTTATGCCTTGAGGTGAGAGGTCATTGTGTATGTGTGCTCTAACACACACAGAGGTGGACTGTTAGATTAATATCACACAGTTCCTGAAATAATCCACATTCTCTTCTGTTTTTGGGTTTGTACGCTACAGGAAATATGAAAATTATTTATCCACATTGTCTGAAGACTGTTGGCTGCATTTGTGGGACAATTTCCCTCTTCACCGGGATCATCAGAGTTGAGGAACAGCCTGTAATTTCTGGATAAAGCATTAACAGCTACCACCTTAATCAACCCCTTGGACTGTTCATTCACAACGGGTTCAGCTGCGGATTAGTGCTCCAAGCTCACCAAATCCTACACACAAGAGACTTCTTGAAGGCACTTTGGTATTTATTGGTTACTTGTTTTAACAGATGTGTATTTCTGATGTGTCTTCACAGGAGCTTGAGCAGCACTTTGAGAGGGAGCGCCTCACACTGGAGGAACAGAAGACGCTCCTGAGGCAGCAATTGGATGAACTGAGGGAGGAGCTCACCTCCAAACTCAACGCAGCCAATGAGGAGGTTGGACATTTAGCACTTGTCTAGGGCTTCAAAATATAAGTCTGTCTTATGTTGTAGTGATATGATATGGGCAAAAACGTCTTGAGACAAGCTAAAAACCTTTTTTTAATGTTTTGATTGAAATACACATTAGTTACTTCTGAGCAGCTTTTGCACTCAATACATATACTCTAGTGAGGTAGCGTTGAATTGTTATACTAGAGAAGTATTAAACATGTGAGAGCTGGGATTTTTCCATTCCAAGCTGAGGGGATTTTATTATATAGTAGTTTTGATCATCTGAATGCTAAGGTAGGTACATTTTCAAGTATGAAGCTTGAAAAGGACCCTTTTCTGATATGACCTCAATACAGCAATAAACCCAGGCCAAAAAAAAAAAAAAAAAACGAGTTCAAGGACTGTAGCTATATAACAGCAGAACAGAATAGTCAGTACAACTTCACCCAGACCGATCAGTCTGACCTGGGGCTGAATTCACAGAAGTCACTTAAGTAACATTACCCAATGTTTTCTTAAGATCTCATCCTATCTCCTTCCTTAATTGTGACCCATAATGTTTCCATGTAGAAAACAATTTGGAACAGTTATTTCGGATACTAAATAAATAAGCATAGGAAAATGCTCAGATATTGGTTTCTTCTTTTTTCGGCTACATGCACATTAAGTTTTAACTGTCTAACTTGATATTTTCTTTTCATTTGCTATTTTCTTTTCATTTAAAAAGTTACAAGCTAAAAAAACAAAAACAAAAACATATCTTCTTAACTTTTCCCTTAAGACTAAATAACACTTTTTTCCTATAAAGGGTTTGTGAATCCAGCCACTGGTCCAGTTTGATCCAGTCTGATCCAGCCAGGTCCCATGGGCTTTACCTATAAATGTCAAGCTCAAAGGGCATCATGATTCCTGACCAGTCAGTTTTCATTTTACTTTTGCTTTGTATAAACCTACTGCCACAGCTACACATCTGACAGTTGTGGTTTTTTTTTGTTGTTGTTGTTTTTGTTTTTATTGCAAAAACAATAAAATCATTTAAAAGCTAGGATATAAATATGAGTTTTAAGATGCTATTTGAAACTTTCAACTGAAGTTGCACTTCTGACTGTTTGGGGAAGATAATTCCAGAGTTTGGGGGCTCTAATGCCAAATGCACTCCTCTAGATTTCAAATTTGAACGTGGGACAGCCAGAGGGCCCTGCTCAGAGGACCAGAGAGACCTAGCATTATTTAAAGGCGACAACAAGTAACAGATATAGCTAGGGGCTAAGCCATATAAGGCCTTGTAAGTAATCAAAAGAATCTTAAAATCAATTCAGAATTTAATTGCTAGCCAATGCAGAGAGACTAGGACAGGACTAATGTGGGACCTTTCTGGAGTCTTCATCAATAGTCTCACAGGTGCATGTTGGACAACCTGCAAACGGGAAACAGGGGCTTGGCTGACGCAGGTAAACCAGGCATTACAATAATCCACGTGGGAGGAGACAAAAGCATGAATAAGAAAAAAAAGGATATTCTGC
The DNA here is from genome assembly GCA_900302615.1 of Holocentrus rufus. NCBI lineage: Eukaryota > Metazoa > Chordata > Actinopteri > Holocentriformes > Holocentridae > Holocentrus > Holocentrus rufus. The sequence continues at coordinate 11,274 of OMLF01048939.1, read as the reverse complement.
CAAGGTCACTACGCTTCAAAGACAGGTACAACTGCATATCATTCGCATAGCAATAATAAAAAATACAACCAAAAGTACTGATGAGGTGTACAAGGAGAATAAAATGGGCCCAAGAACGGATCCTTGGGGGATCCCACAGGATAATGGAACACTGGATGAACAATAATGACCCACAGAGACAGTAAACGACCTATTAGACAAATTGGAAGTGAACCAATCTAGTGCAGAACCCGTGATACCCACCCATTCCCTAAGCCTGTCAATCATTATCGCATGATCAAACGTGTCAAAGGTGGTGCTTAGGTTTTAGTAGTACCAAGGTAGTACATTCACCATTGTCAGCATGCATTAAAATGTCATTTGAAACCTGGAGAAAGCAGTTTCAGTGCTATGCTGTATGCGAAAACCAGACTAAAATTTATCAAATATATTATTTACTTTAATCATATCTAAAACTTGCCGTACAACCACTTTTTCAGTGATTTTTGACAAAAATGTTAGTTTTGATATGGGTCTATGTTTTTGAGGCTGGGAGGGGTCAAGACTGGGTTTCTTTAACGGAGGTTGTACAGTCGCTCTCTTAAAAAAGGCAGGAACACAGCCAGGGGTAAGGGACAGATTTACAATACTGAGCAGCCAGGGGGGCAATCTCAGCTAAGATTTCTTGGAGAAATTTGGACGGGATAATGTCCAGAAGGCTAGTGCTCAATTTCATATGGGATGCCAAATCAGTGAGTTATAAAGAAATTGGTTCAAAGTGGGTAAGAAGAACCTGGGAGGATCTGACCTGAATCGGAAGGGAGCTAGGACAGACAATATTGGCTTTCAGAGTGCTGATTTTGTCAATCAAAAAGGTGCAGGAAGATGGCAGGAAGGGGAGGAGATGACGTTGGGAATTCGGTTGGCTAGTTTATTAATGGTATCAAATGAAAATTGGGGGTTATTACTATTTGCAGCAATGAAGTTGGCAAAATATTCGCTTTCGCTACTTTAATGGAATTGTTCAGAGCTGCCATAAGTTTCAAATATAGATAATGAACTTGCAAACCCGATTTTTTCCATCTGCGCTCTGCTTTCCAACAGTCTCTTTTCAGACTGCAAATGCTATCATTTATCCAAGGAGTGGAGTTGAAGGCTGGAACAGACCTTGTTTTCATCAGGGCACGAGTAGAGGGTAGAGGCAAATCTTGTTATAACAATTTACAATGTCATCAACGTCAGATAATTGGGCCAGAGACTGGCTCAGATCTTTGAAAATAACAGAGAATTTTGCTGCTGAATCCTTATTAAATATGCAGAGGATGAGGATGCATTTATGGTCTGATACAAAATCCTCCTTGCTAATGGACAACAGAGAAATGCCCAGTGTAAAAACGAGATCAAGCGTGTGACCTTGGGTGGGACCTGATACACGCTGTATTAAATTGAACGATTGTGTAATGTTTTTGAATTCTGTTGAGAAGCTGTTAAAAGAATTGTCAATATGAATGTTAAAATCACCAACTAAAATGACCCTATCGAATTTAAGAATAATGGAGGACATAAACTCAGAGAAGCTGCTGTTAGATTTTGGTGGGCGATAAATGATGATGCAGCAGATAGAACTTCTACACTCAATTTTAAACAGCAGCACCTCAAAACTGTTGAATTCAACAGTATTTGTGTTAAAACACTCTCAAGATTTTTTAAAAATCACAGCAAGTCCACCCCCACAGCTACTGAGTCTTGGGGGAATTAAAATAACCGTAACTGGTAGGGGATAATCCATTTAGCTGGCTAAGTTCCCCTGACCTAAGCCATGTTTCTTTTAGAAAAAAGAAACCTAAATTATGTTCTAAAATAAGGTCATTTAAAATAAATGTTTTGTTGGAGAGGGATCTTACATTCAGCAGAGCCATTCTAACAGGATTAACAGACAATTTAGTAGTTGGTCAACTGGAGTCGAGTGAACTAGGATGTGGATAAATAGCAGCTAAGTTAACATGGTTAGGTGTGAAATTCCTAAAACTTATGGGGCCTGTTATTAATAATGGTAGGAATGGGAAGACAAGCCATGTTATTTGAAACTAAGTGCCCAGGGTAGTCTTCATGGTTGTTGCCATACTGAGATATGAAGATATGAAGATTGATGCTGGGTTTTGGATATACTAAATTCCTTTTTTTTTCTCTATTTTTCTTTCTTTCTGTCTTTCTTTCTCCCCTCAGGTATGCCGGCTGCAGGAGGAGGTGCATCAGGGGGAGCAGGGTATCGCTGCTGCTGAGGGACAAATCTCAACACTGAAGGAGGCGCAAGACAAACTGCTTGAAGAGCTGGATGCTACCAGGGCCAGACTGAGAGAGACCAGCAACCTACTGACTGCACTGCAGGTCAGTGAACACTCACATACACACACACACACACACACTGTATCAGCACTACATAGATGATAATAATGAAACATTCATGCATACTACAGTGTAGTATTGATCAGTTCTACCATAAATATCAGTGTAACTGTTTTATGTCCATTTTATCAGAGGTGAATGACACTGACTGGGCTAGACCCACTTTTTTTTAAATTAATACCAGTATTGGCCCCATGTACACAAAATGTGGCCTCTTTTGCATAGTCCACATCTCAGTTGTCTCAAAGCTTAAAATTCCTTCTCTAACTTGTCCTTTATGAGTGATATCAATTTGATAAGGTAAACCAGTAAGGGATAATGGCTTTTACCTGTATTCACTCCCTCAGTTTACTGCATGAAAAGAGTAGTGGTCCCTAATATTTTGTACATTCAGTATTGATTGTTTGATTGATTGATTTATTGATTAATTATTTACTTTGAGTTCGTATTTCAAGTACATTACACCAAATACATGTTTTCAATTTACATCATTATTTACAATTGCTCATAGCAGCTTGGCATACATACTATTCGTATATTACATGTACAAACTCAAAAAGGAGTGGGAAGTAAAACTTAGAAACTCCCACCCCTGTAAGTGTAATACATTCATGTTCACAGTTCATTGTCAAAACAATAACAAAACACAGCATAAATTACAATGACATCAGTAACAATAACAATTATTTACACAATAAACAACCGTAAATGATATCGCGCATCTTTAAGCCAATAATCTACAAAGCAAAAGAAGTGCTTACTCTTGTTATTGCTACAATCCCTGAGAATCCAATACCAGTACAATACATCAATATTCTTTTTCCTGTATTTTTCTAACAAAACTTCTTTATTGTTTATTTTGAACTTGTAAATATTTTTGCACCGTTTAACACGGTTCCCCAACCCATAACACGGTTCCCCAACCCATTCCACAGCCTAACATGCTCACTGATACACACCAACTCTTCTTGGTGGTTAAAGTTATTACATTCCCTTAGGTTGTATTGTTGTTCATTTTTACAAAATAATTTTTGAATATTACATGGCAACATTTTTTTGTCAGCTTTATACAAAAGTAATGCAGTGTACAGTTTCACCAGGTCAGAGAATTTTAATAGTTTGGATATTAGAAATAGACAATTTGTGTGATCAATATATCCAGCTTTATGCATAGTTCTCACTGCTCTTTTCTGTGACAAGAACGGGGAATCTAGTGCACTTTTATAATTGTTGCCCCAGACTTCTATACAGTAGGTTAAATAAGGTAGTATTAATGAACAGTGCAATATACGAAGAGCATCATACTCTAGAACATACTTAACTGTTTATTATCGCTATACTTTTGGAAATTTTAGATTTTGTATAACACCTTCTATCTCTATCGCTAGTTCAGAGTTTACTTTGTAGTTCCCCAAAAAAATAGCTTTGGTTTTGTCAACATATAAATATAGTTCATTTGTGTCCAGCCAAGTTTTAACTTCCCTTAGTTCTCTATTAATATCACTGGTAAGTGTAGTATAATCATCATGTGAATAAAATATATTTGTGTCATCTGCAAATAAGATCATTTTTTACAGTTGAGATGACTTGAATATATCATTTATATATAAATTAAATAATTTTGCACCCAGGATTGAACCTTGGGGCACTCCACAAGAAATTCTTTGACAACTAGATCTATACTCACCCATTTTTACAAACTGCAATCTCTCTGTTGAATAGCTTTGTATCCAGCACAAAGCAACTCCTCGAATACCATACTGTTGCAATTTTTTAAATAATATTGCGTGATTAAGTGTATCAAAAGCCTTTTTTAAATCTATAAATATTCCCACTGCATATTTTTTCTTTTTCTTTTTTTTTCTTTTGTGTTCTTATAGGGGTGTAACAACCGCAAATTAAACACCAAGTTAAACTCCACTCAAAATGAAGTGATGAGTCGTCGTAGTAGTAGTTGAAAACGTTTACTGTTGACTGCTCTTGACATGGACATGGAGTGACATGGAGTCAAAAGCAAATACACTGAGTCCTGTGTTGTCTTTTTTAACACCCGGAATAGTAAATAAGGTATGAATTGTATTGTATATACTTGTAAATATGTAAATGCTTGTAAATATGTTTTATTATTTATTTATTTGCTACAATTTTAACAAATAATCTTTAACATATTGTCTTTAATCTATTACCAATGAAATATGACTCACGACAATGATCTATAAGTCCTCCTGCACGGATGCGAAAGGATCCCTGACTAGCCAATTCAACATGGCTCCCCTGCTACTCTACAACTCCCGCCTTCCCTCTAACAGGAAGTGATGCGATTAGATTGACTTAAACTTCTCTAACTTATAGACACAGTACACAGTAACATGGCAGAGTGGTATTTTAACATTACAAAAGGCAAATTATGTCATATAGACATCACACTCCCCGCCTGACCTCAGTGAGGTCACTATTAACTTAACATATGAGTCCAAGTTAAACTTAATCTACTGGAAGAAGTAGGACAACTTCTACAACGGGCCTGAGAAATGTCTTAACAACATCCTGGTCGGTTATTTTTACCTCCACTTTCCTCACGTATCCGTCTTTTCCAGGGAACGTAGCGGTGACCTTAGCCATAGGCCAAGAGTTGCGTGCTGCCTGCTTGTCTCTGAGCAGGACCACATCTCCTACTTGTAGGTTTCTCTGAGGCGATGTCCATTTCTGTCTTTTTTGTAAACAAGGTAGGTACTCTTGTTGCCAACGTCCCCAGAATTGATTGGCCAAGGCTTGGACTTGTCTTCACTGTTTCGTGTACAGATCCCTCTTTGAGAAGGTGCCATGAGTAGGAGGTACTCCAGTTTTTTGAGTGTGGGACATCGAAGGAGAGAGGATCTGGGGGCTATCTGGGTCTGTAGACACAACTACAAGTGGACGTGCATTCATAACGGCGGTCACTTCCGCCATTAGTGTAGAGAGCACTTCATGGGTGAGGCGAGTGTTTTGTTGGAGCAACATAGAATCCAAGATTCTTCTTGCGGTGCCTATCATTTGTTCCCAACAACCTCCCATATGGGAACTGTGTGGTGGGTTGAACACCTAGACACATCCTTGATAACTAAGATAGCTATGGATGTCTGGATCCAGCTGGTCTCTATCCATCTTGAGTTCCTTACTTGCACCAATGAAGTTGGTTCCACGGTCGGACATCAACTGCTTCACCGGTCCTCTAATGGCAAAGAACCGCCTGAGTGCATTTATGCAACTTGATGTATCCATGGACTCTATCAACTCCACGTGAACCGCTCTTCAACTCATACAACTAAACATTATGGCCCATCTTTTACTTTCGGAATGTCTTCCTTGAGTCCACCTAGTGGTAACTGTCCAAGGACCGAAAATATCCAGGCCTACATATGTAAATGGAGGGCACACTTGTAGGCGTTCGGCAGGTAAGGCCATGTATTGTTCCTCAACTTTCCTTCTGAGTTTTCTCCATGTCACACATTTGTGAATTACTCACCTTTTCATGATGGTGACGTATCAGCAGTAGGGATACATGACTGTCCTTTGGCAGAATTATGGGGTGTCTTTCGCTGGCTTCCAAGTTGGAGTATTGCAGTCGGCCTCCAACACAGATCAGGTCATTCTTGAAGACTGGGCTAAGTTGTTGGAGACAACTGTTTCTGGGGAGAGGCTGTTGTGATTGGAGAGCAGCTATCTCCTTTGCAAAGGCTATCCTTTGTGTTGCCTGGAGGACAACATGCAGTCCTTGGTCCAGTTCCTCTGGTGTGCGAGGCAGTTTACATCTATGCCACCCTTTGCAGTCACTGCTTTTGTTAGTCTGTTTACATGATTTGGCAATGTGGATGAGGAAGGCGATGCCTCTGAGGAGTGAGTGGAGACTAGAAAAGCGCTGCAAGCATTCTGCAGAAAGTACATCTTCATTCAGGTGGGTATTGCAGGTCTGTACCTCTGGTCTGACTTCAGCATCATTATCAGGTTCTATTAAGTTGAATCTTTCACGTTTGTTCCTTCTCTCCAGGTGGTGATCTCAGCAAAGGTGGTCCTGAAAATCAGGTCTCTGCTAGGCGAGAAGCTGGTAAGCTCCTAGATGCATGATCAGCGGGGTTTTCTTCAGTTGGAACGTAGTGCCATTGTCCTGGCTTGGAGGACTGATGTATTCGTTGCACCCTGTTGTGAACATATACGTAGAACCTCTTAGTTGCATTGTGGATGCAACCAAGGATAACCTTGCTGTCACTGTAGAAGTTAATTGCATCAAGTTTGACATTCAGCTCATCTTGAATGAGATCGGCCATTTCGACGGCTAGTACGGCGGCGCCAGTCGTGGGATGGTGGGTTGCAAGCCTAGCCTTTCCCATGACAAATCCAACCTCAATTCGGTGATCTTGTTGCACTGTCTTCAGATATGCAACGGCTCCGATTGCCTTCGTCAAGGCGTCTGAGAACACACATAGTTCTGTGTGCTTTGCTTTCAGAAGTGACATGTTCGAGTAAGTACATGGTATGTGAAGCTCCCTAAGATCTTGAAGAGATTCACGCCAAGTGTTCCACTTTTCACGTTTTTCCTCAGGGAGAGGAGTATCCCAATCTGAGAGTTGGGAGCTAATTTCTCTGAGGAGAGCTCTTCCTTGGATAGTCACAGGCGTCACCAGACCTAGCGGATCAAAGATATTGTTTACTACAAAAAGTACCCTGCGACGAGTGAGTGGCTTGGTCTCAGTCGAAACTTGGTAGGTGAAGGTATCCGTGGATATCTCCCAGAGGAGTCCCAAGCTGCGTTGTGAGGGTGGGACCTCTCCAGTCAGGTCTAGGTCCTTGATGATGGTTGCGCAGTCCTCTGGGGAAAATGCCTCCAGAGCAGATTGGCTGTTTGAAACAAACTTGTGGAGACGGATATTTGATTCCACCAGAGAAGCTTGCGTTCTTCTTAGCAAATCGATTGCTTCAAGGTCTGTTGGTAAAGATATCAAGCCGTCGTCAACATAAAAATGTTTTTCAATGAATTCAACACTGTCAGCGCCATATTGCTGAGCTCCTTCTTGGATGGCCCTTCTTAATCCATATGTAGCTACAGCTGGCGAAGGACTGTTGCCGAAGACGTGAACTTTCATTCGAAAGTTGATGGCCGGCTTGCTTACGTCATTGTCCTGATGCCATAGGAAGCGCAGAAAGTTGCTGTGTTCTTTGCTCACTTCAAAACAGTAGAACATCTGTTGGATGTCCGCTAGCACTGCTACTTTCTCCTTCCGAAACCGGAGAAGAACCCCGATTAAGGTGTTATTCAAATCTGGGCCAGTTAGCAGCATGTCGTTTAGTGAGACACCATGATGCCGAGCGCTTGAATCAAAAACTGTCCTGATGTGGTTGGGCTTCCGAGGATGATATACCCCAAATGTGGGAAGATACCAACATTCCTCGTCGTTCTTCTGCGGGGGCGCCACTTCAGCGTGTCCATCTTTAAATAGCTTTCCCATGAATGCAAAATACTGTTCTTGCATCTCTGGTGTTCTGTTTAGTACCTTCTGCAGAGACGTGAACCTCTTAACAGCCTGCTCTCTGTTGTTGGGAAGGCGTTGGCGATGTTCCCTGAAAGGAAGTGGGGCTACCCAAACATTCTCTTTGTTTCTGTAGACACTAGCATCCATCATATCCAAAAAGATTTTGTCCTCAATTGACGGAGCAGGTCTGTTGTCATGTTCTGTTTTGCTGAACACTGTTTTTCCTAGTGTTTCCTCTGTAGCTTTGGTCCTTTGGATGCCAATATCTTGCATTCCCTTGACATGCATGTAGCCTGTGCAGGGTTGAAATATTGTTTGACGTCCACTTTCCAGAACAGTGGTCTTGTAGCTGTTGACCGTCGGCTTATGGACATTTCTGAGGCATACTTCGCCTATCACCACCCAACCAAGGTCTAGTCGCTGCGCGAATGGCGCGTTGTGCGGACCATTAATTTGCTGTCTGACCTTGTGCACTCTTAAAACATCTCTTCCGAGAAGCAAGAGGATTTCTGCATTCGGATCTAGTTCTGGCAGGTACTTAGCAATATGCTGGAGGTGAGGCTGGTGTAACACAGCGCTGGGTGTCGGGATCTCTGAGCGATTGTTTGGGATCTTGCTACACTCAATAAGTGGTGGGAGTGTAATGGCCACCTTGCCATCTAGAGATTCAACCTGGAACCCTTCAGCACGTCTCCCTGACGTTTCCACTAAACCAGAGCAAGTTCTCAGTCGATATGGGGAAGATCCTCCTTGTACGTCAAATATGTTGAAGAACTCTGGTTTAGCCAGTGAGCGATTGCTCTGATCATCCATTATCACATAGGCGTTCACGGCCTTGTGCCTGGCATCCATAGGATAAACCTTCGTGAGGCATATTTTTGCGCAAGATCGGCTCCATTGACCCTCGCCACAGACTTCTGTGCACTGAGAACTAACTATTGCTGTGTTAGTTTCCAATTCTTCCTCCCCGCCATTCTCTGCCGGCGGTGAAGGAGCCTTAGGGTTTTCAGGTGGTGGGCCGAAATGCATGACCGTGGTGTGTGAGGTGCTGTCGCATTCTTGACACTTCACTGATGTCTTACAATCCTTGGCGAAGTGTGAAGTGGATGCACAGCATCTGAAACAAATCCCTTTTTCTTTGAGGAAGGATCTTCTTTCTTCAATTGATCTGTTTCTGAATGCTCTACAGTCCTGGAGTGAGTGTGGTTTGTCATGCACTGGACAATTCCTGGTCGGGGCGACCTTTGTTTGTTTCTTAGTTTTCGCGACCACGTCAGTTTTGTGTGTTGAGACAGTTTTGTCATTATTGAATTTCTTTAAGGCAGGTCTTTCTGATTTGGATGGGGTCGCAGTGTTTCCTTGGTGCATAAAGCTGGGGTCGTTCCTCTTTTTGGCTTCATAGCACACAAATCCACAGAAGTATTCAAAGGGGGGAAACCGACCATTGTTCTCTTCTTTGAATCTTGAACCAGTGTTCAGCCATTTCTCCTGAAGTGCAAATGGCAGTTTTTCTGTGATTGATGAAATGCCCCGTGAGGTGTCCAAATACGACAACCCTGTAAGGTAGCCTTCCTCCTTGGCACCGAGGATCTCTGAGAGTAGGTCACCGAGCTCACGGAGTTTGATGTGGTCTTTGTTGGTAAGCTTTGGGAAATTCCCCAGACGCTGAAACAGAGACTTCTCCATAATCTCTGGGGCAGCGTAACACTCACAAAGATGTTCCCATGCCTTGCACGATGCTTCGGTGGGGTTGCCCGAATACACTGATCTTATACGTTTTACATATTCACCTGACTCCTTGCCGAGCCATTTTGTCATGAGGTCGAGTTGTTGGGCTGCGCTTAAATTCATATCACTAGTTGTGTTGATGAACGAAGCATGCCACGCACGGTAATTTTCTGGTTTGTCGTCGAATTGGTACAGGCCGGAGTTCATAAGATCTCGTCTGGCTAAGTACTGTGCCAATGGTTCTGCTCCAGGCATTGAGACTGCAGGAAAAGTCTGTTTCGGGACATAAGGCTGAGCGTGAACATTCATTTGTTCCTGAGTATATGGTTTGAATGATTTATCTGCAGGCAGAGGCATGTATGGTTGACTTTTTCCATCCATTTGCTGAGGTAAGAATGGTCGAGCGTCTCCATTAGGGTTAGATACTGGCCTTTCTTTTTTCATAGGTGAAGGTAAGTATGGATCGTCTGCTGCTTTAAATTCAGTTTTCATGTTGCCTTCTACAGGTGACCTATGTGGTATGAAGCTTTTGTCTGGCTCCTGAGGTGAGTGATGAAATGAATTGAAGCTCTCGTCTTGCTCCATGGTGAATGGGTCCACAGCAGGTAAGTCGTGGGAGTAAGCCCTTTGTTTCATGGCATTTTGTGCTCGGATATATTCACTGGTACGTTCCATTTTATTTTCACACTCTGCTGGTCCAACTTCATCTATAACTTCAGAACCTTCTGCCATTTCCAGAACCTGTGCTTCTGCTGTTGCTGCTTCTGCCTCACATTGCAGGTTTAGCACTTCTAGTTCGTACTCTATTTTCGTTTTTTCAAACTGAATCTCAGCATCTCTTCTCTTTTTCTCTGCTTCTCTCTCTGCATCTCTTGCGCTTGCCTCTAAATCCTTATTAGCTGCCTCTAGCTTCAGCTGTAGTTGTTTTCCTGCATATGCTGCTCTTACTTTAGCTGCTTCAGCCTTAGCTCTAGCACGTGATGCGCTGTTAGTCGAGGAGGACGAAGCTTTTCCTCCTGAAGACCTTGATTTTCCACTTTTTTTGGAAGACATTTTGATCCTTTACAAATACTGATTTGTAAATGTCTTTTCACTTTAGTGTTCTCATAGGGGTGTAACAACCGCAAATTAAACACCAAGTTAAACTCCACTCAAAATGAAGCGATGAGTCGTCGTAGTAGTAGTTGAAAAACGTTTACTGTTGACTTCTTCACCATGACATGGAGTGAAAACTGTGAGATAAAATACAAAACAAATGCACTGAGTCCTGTGTCGTCTTTTTTAACACCCAGAATAGCAAACAAGATATGAATTGCATTGTATATACTTGTAAATATGTTTTATCTTTACTGGTTCACTACAATTTTAACAAATAGTTTTTAACATATTGTCTTTAATCTATTACTAATGAAATATGATGACTTACGACAATGATTTATCAGTCCTTTGGTACGGATGTGAAAGGATCCTTGATAAGCCGATTCAACATAGCTCCATTGTTACACTACAACTCCCGCCTTCCCTCTAACAGGAAGTGATGCAATTAGACTGACTTAAACTTCACTAACTTAAAGACACAGTACGCTTAAACAGCACAACATGGCAGAGTGGTATTTTAACATTACAAAAAGCAAATTATGTCATGTAGACATCA
>OMLF01048938.1:0-17699 GCA_900302615.1 Holocentrus rufus | reverse complement strand
ACCCAAGGTCCCCAAGCCACCCCAGACCTCCCCCCAAGGTGTGGTTGTGTGTGTGCTGCATTAAAATTTCACATACATTTCTATAATTGTTTTCACTTTGATAAAATGCTTTGCACAGAGCCTGGACTAAAAATTCTAAATAAAGACATTTTGAAATAAAATGTGCTAAATGTCAAGGGTTTTGAATACTTCTGGAAGGCACTGTATGAGCATATATGTATTCAGGTGTGTTTGTATATATGTGTCTGTGTGTGTGTGTGTGTGTGTGTGTGTGTGTGTGGTGCAGATATGCATGTAGGTAAACATGCATATATAGTTACATATGAAAAATACTAAATCATGCGAATCTTGATAAACAGGAAAGAAACCAAATTAGGGCAAGCTGCATACCACCTATGCACTGTGAATACACAGCCAGCCAGCCGTTGAGTTGTAATGAAAAGAATTCCCATTTGTTCACTGTATGATACACTTTATCTAGCCTACATACCAGAGCCAGATGGATTTTGTGGAATCCTGTAAAACCCAGCTAGTTTATCCCTCTTCTATTATCATACTATCATACTAGAACAGCTATAGTATAAATTAAAACTGCAAGCAGTGATGAACGGGCCCTCGCACGGCACGCGAGTCGGAGGGAGCGCCGGCCGCGGCACAGCTTACCGCCGACCCGAGTGCAGACCGTGCACTGGAAATTTCACGTAAACATGTAAATTGTCCCGAATATTGGACATCTCGTGTAACAGATAGAGACCACTTCCTGTGTCCACGATGTGGCACTGGAGAACACCCAGTAGTTATACATCATACGGCTGTATATCATGTGTAGACAACACCATGTAAATTTCATATAAATCGGATGAGAGTTGTCACATAAGTCTGACTTCCTGTTGTCAGTAGATGGCGCTATGCTCATGATTCAATTTTGACCTGCAGATGTCTTCAGGCCAGGACTTTGATCATACATTTGAAATTTTGAAAATATTAGAAGATGTGGAGTTGAGTTGGAACAGTAATGTTTTTCATGGTGAATCATCAAAATTTACTACCTTGACATACCCATGTTGTTCGGCCACAGCTCACAATCTTCATAATAAAGTGTCATCAAGGTCTTATTGCTTTTCTGACCCAATTTGAGGCTGGTGTGATTAACTCCCTGGCAGGAGCACATCAAAGTATAAAAAAAAAGTCATTTCGTGTAGCTACCAGGGGGCGCTATGACTATGATGAAAATGAGCCTGTAGATGTCTTCAGGACATGACTCTTATCAAACCTGTGCAATTTGTAAAAGATCTGATCATGCAATGTGGAGTTATAAGAGATTGATGTTGTATGGCGAATCATTGAAATTCGCCGCCTTGCCACAGCCAAGCCGTGTGACGAAAACTCAAAAACTTCAAAATTCAGCGTCACAAAGGCCTTAAGATGTCATGCACCAAATGTCAAGTTGTTGGGCACAAACCTGTAGGAGGAGCTCGTTACAGTGCCTGGAAATGGCTAAAATTGTGAGGAAATTGCACATTAAATGCAAAATCGCAGACTTGCTGTTGGGTTTACAGTTATGGGACCCAGTGTGTTTTTTTTAAATCTCGGCATGATGAATGTGCCTACCAAGTTTCGTGACTCTAGGTGAAACGTACGGAGAGATGTGATTCGTTGAAATTTTCTAGGGGGCGCTTTGGAGCCATTTTGCCACGCCCATGCGCAAAACCTAGAAGTTATACAATGTTCATCAGGCCTGATGTGTGTGCAAATTTTCATGAGTTTTGGAGCAAGTAGGAGTTACTGTTGTCAGTAGGTGGCACTATGCTCCTAACTCAGTTTTGACCCTATAGATATCTTCAGGTCAGGACTTTGATCATACCTGTAAAATTTGGAAACCATCACAGGATGTGGAGCTGAGTTACAACAGGAACGTGTTTCATGGTGAATCATCAAAATTCGCCTCCTCGCCACGGCCATGTGACCAAAACTCAAAAGCATTGCAATTTAGCGTTACAAAGGGCTTAAGATGTCAGAGATAAAATTTGAAGTCGCTCGGCTTAAATTTCTAGGAGGAGTTTGTTAAAGTACAAGGGCTGCAAAATGGCAAAAATTGCGCAAAAATTGCACAGTAAATTCAAAATGGCTGACTTCCTGTAGGGTTTAGGCCATGGCACCAAAAGGTTTTTTTGTACGTCTTGGGAGGTTACATGTGTCTGCCAAATTTCGTAATTCTAGTTCAAACCATGGGCGAGCGCTGCTTCCTTGAAATTTTGTAGGGGGCGCCGTGGAGCCATTTTGCCACACCCATGAAAAACTTTTCTGAATTGTTACATTGTTCACCAGGCCTGAGCCATGTGCAAATTTTCATTAGTTTTGGAGTATGTCTGTAATAATAATAAGAAGAAGAAGAAGAAGAAGAAGAAGAAGAAGAAGAAGAAGAAGAAGAAGAAGAAGAAGAAGAAGAAGAATTCCTTCAGATACAATACAATAACAATCTTGGTATCCTTTTTTGGTGCACAAAGTTTTTGAATACAACCACCAGAGAGCAGTATGATACATTTCCAAACCATAGACAAGTAACCAGGGACCGTTCCTTGCGGTTGACCCGGAAGATACTGGTTCTGTTCCTCTACCAGCGGAAAATGGCGGCCTCGGGAAGCGGGACCCCAGGCCGGCTGGTCCAATATATTGTTGTCCGGGCGGATCTCGTTCATAAGCTGGCCTGGCCTCTGGGAGCCGTTATAACACAGGCCTGTCATGCTGCTACCGCCGCCATTCATCTTCACTACCAAGATCCCGATACACAGCAATACCTGGCACAGCTGGACTCCATGCATAAAGTAGTACTTCAGGTAAGCTCGACAGACCGTGCCAAACTGCATTACACAATCTGGCAGTGCAGTGCTCCCTTGCTTGTCGCCAAAAGTACATACCTAGTTAAACCTAACTTTGAACGTTTGATGACATTATAGGGTTTTGTGATGAATTCGGCTTATGGATAATCCATACAATATCGCTCTATTTTAGCAAAATCGAATAACTCGCTAACGTTATGACACTTCAGGACGTGTTACGGCGGAGGTAACGTTAGCCTTTATAAGACTGTACGGGCGAACTGGTTTTAAAGCTGTGATCTTATCGAGAAAGGCACTGCTTGGTGTGGTCAATATAGCCCGATGTAAGGCGTGTATCCTTAAAGATTCGTCACAGTTCTGCATTCGTGTTCTACTTTACATCAGCTGTATCAAATGAGCGAAGCATCATCAAACTGACAGATTTTATGAAAAGTTCGACGTTATGCTCTCTCCATACAAGAGGCTGCCTCAGGTAACTCATGTAGACAATTACGTTTACTAATATCTGAAGAGAATTAACTCTGTAGGAAATTAAATCAAGTATTTTAACCACGCTGGAGTAATGTAAACCCATCTGACCACAAATTGTAAACTTGAAAGTGGATAGAGTTAATGTAATTCACTAGTCTCCTAACATTGAACATCCAGGTGACCTTACTCAGTGGGTGTGACAGTTCTTTAACTGTCCAAGGAGTTTTTGAAGGGTTCCAGGGGTCCCAAGCAAAATGATCAATTCATTCTCTAATCATTTAATTCATTACAAATTCCAATATGAGGGGATTTAGCAACTCTAGGTTTCATTGTCACCACTGTTGTCTCCCCATAAAGACAGTTTTAAATCTGAACACTAAATCAACAATTAAAATCTTCCTCTCTGGGTTACTGGCACAAAATCCGATCGAAATGGGATGTTGTATGTTATTCTGTTTGTGGGTACGTGATCTAAAATTAGGCTGTTTAAGGGCCTTTTAGTGACATTGTGTTTATGTGTGTATATTTGCTCCCCAGGCTCCAGACCAGGCCTCCCTATCCAGCTTATCAGAGACTCTGACAGAGGGAAGCGTGGCCCACAAGCTTTGGATCGAACAGCCGGAAAACATCCCTACATGTCTGGCTCTGAAGCCTTACCCCAAAGAGACTGTCCAGCCACTGCTGCGCAAGTTCAAACTCTTCAAGTGACACTGCTGCTGCTTTAGAGACTTATATCCCTCAGATAAGTGCACTGAGGAAGACTAGAGGCTGCTTTTCATCTGATGATACTGTCAAATGGGAATGTTGTCCTGACGATGAGCATCCTACAGTGGATGGATACAGCATTCATCACCGATCTTCTGTGACTACATTCTCTAAACCTAATCATGATCGTTTTAATTTAGTCCAAAGACAACAACACAAAATGTATACAGTATGTTATTGAGGACATCAACTATTGATAAAAGCAAACTCTTGAAGACTGTGATTGGTAGCCATAAAACAAGTTTTTTAATTATTAATATAGCTGGTCTAACGCACTCTAATGTCTACATACAGTTACATGTCAGTAAACTGCGTTTAACCCATTATGAAACTATGTTTTGTTATCACATCGCCACTCATCATTTTCTCAATGAAAAATATCCAATATCTGATGTTCCATGGTGGGAGGCAACTAATTTGTCAATGAATGGGTTAAGTCCTACAATAAAAAGACAGCCTGTGTACAGATCTGTGTGTGCTCCTGACTGTACTTTTGGCTCACAAGTAACACTGAGAAATGAGTACATTTTAAAGGTGCACCATGCAAAATTGAGGATTGTTTCAGGTAAGGACTATTAAGGCTCAACTGACAAAAAAAAACATGGATAAAGCACTAATTTATCAGTGAGTCAGGCCGATGATGAGAACTATCAAGACCCAACCTTCGAATTTTAGGTTTATTCCATGTTTTTGCTAGTTTAGTCAAAAAGGTCTTCACTTCAATGCATTTTTATATAGTGCACCTTGAACATTATCTCAAACAAACTAGAGTTCACTCTGTACTTAGTCTTAAAATGAGTAGCAAAATATGGTGGATATCTGGTCATGTCCTCACTTTTGTATCCCCTGTGCAGACATGAAAATATCTCCTACTGGAAACCAAATTAGTTGAAGCCTAGCCAGCTCCTGAGCAGAAACGGATATTTTCAATCCAGCTCTTTCAGAACTTTGTAAAATTTATTCTGTGATAAGCAAGGTTCCTTCTTGGAGATGTCTTTTACATCTTTCGGTGTCTTCTTTCACCAGTTTTGTTGGAAAACTATCCATGCTAGCCAACTGTCTCAGTTGTTCCCAAAGGGAATACATTTTTGGGAACACTGTGTCGTGATTGGTCAAATACTCTTCTGGTATGAAGACTTTCTGTAGTATTTCTAACAGCCAGACCTTAAATGTACATTTTTGGGTTGAGTATTTTTTGATAAAAACAGCTTTGTTTCAGGTATGTACCAGGCAGCTGTGTTTCTATGGCAACAATCAGCTTTTATAGACCAGAGAATGCGCCTTTTTTTTTTTAAACTGAGGAGTTACATCTCTTCTTTACATAGATGGTCTTTCAACAGAAACACGACACAACGGACGGATTATGTCCTGTTGGAGTTTGTCAAAATAAAATCTACCATAAACTAAAGTGAAGAGTAAAGACTAGAGTAAAGAGTAAAGTCATGGCTATTTGTTCAATGAGGTGAATTTGGGAGGGTCACTGAACCGTTTCTGCTTCTGCGGGACAGCATTTCACACACACCTTTTACTGTGGTAGATAGTTTTGAAAGAGCTTGACAGCTTTCCAAGTTTTATAACACATACACACACAAGGTGTTGCATGTACAAGATTATGAGAGTTGTGTGAAGATTTATAGGTAAAGGTGGGGAGAATTAACAAGAAGTTTTTGGGCTATACTAATTAGGCATGGATTCATGGTTGAAAATTATACTACTCCAAACCGATAGTGTATGCTTTAGAAGAGTGATGTATCTGGATAATGTGCAGGCATAGTCATATAGTTTCGTTGTGCACAGGTATAGGGGAGTGAAAGTATCTCACCCTGATTGACAGATTAGTGTTAGTGGACAGTGCAGTGTCCTGGCTCTCAGGATCTTCATTCTTTTGTGCTTAATTTCTTCAGACGTTGTAAATGTTCTGCAGACTTCAGCATTGCCTACTGAAGAAACAGTAGTACTCGCACAGTCTGGAGTTTGCCTGTTAAGTACTGTGGGCAAGACTTTGCAGAGGTAATAAAAAGCAGCTGAAATTGTAGCACAGTGAGATTGAGCAGCATTCCTTGGTTTGATATGTCACTTTTTAAAAATTCAAATGGGCTGCAGTAGAGATTTGTGTCCCATTCCCACTAAATCAGGCTCTGCAGATTCACCCTCTTTAACCAAATTACATTCTATTCTCTAGTTTGGGCAGAGATGATTTTCCTGGAAATGGTGAATGAAACTAATGAACAGAACACAAACTGCTCTCTAACAGCAGTAATTCTGTCCAAGGAAACCTGGATTCAACAATGTTATATTTTTATCTCTCTAGTCCCTTTGGTATGAAGCATCCCAGATCAGCCAGACTGATAAAAGACTGGTAAACATGAGTTTACTGACATTACCTTTCAGGATTTCTGGGTAATGGAGTTCGGATTCCTTCCTGACATTTGGTATTGAAGCATGTGGTTACCTGGTGCATTTTTTAACTGTTTAGTTGATTATTTATAAGGAAAATGGTTTACATGTAGTTGGTTTTAATAAATGATATATGTGAAGGTATTGATGAAGAATCCCTTTTCAGAATAACAGTATGAATATGTTTGTGAATCAGTGCAGGGACAACAAATCATCTGTGAGCAATCTAAATGATTTTGTGCTCTTGAGTAAATCTACTTCAGATCCCACCGCCTTTTTGAGGCATACCACAAGAAGGCGCCGATCAGCAATTTTGAATTATAGAAGAGGAAGAAAAAAATGTCTCTCTTCCACAAGTCAGAACTCCCATGGAGTCATATGCCTGGGGAGCCATGGGTCATAATCTTGACATGAAGTAAACCTACAAGCTGTTTAGGAATTTTAGGAATTATGCCCAGTCATTATATTTCGCACAATGCAATTACTTGTTCAAATACTTACTGGTACATAATCTAAGAGCACACGCTTACATACTTACATACATAACTCTCACATTTAATTTTATCAGGGGATTTTAGACTACAAGGTAAACCGGAGTAGCAGTTCTGGAACAGCCAGGGGTTTAAGAACAGGTATTATCAGGTGTAGCAGCAGTTTATTTAGGAATTACACACAGTGACAGTTTTCCCCTTCCATTTCTACAAAACTGAAGCAAAGCTACAAGGAGGGATATAGAGGCAGAGGGCAGGCAGCACATTAAACGAATACTCCAACGTTTGGGCAAAATACACCTCTGTACACCACTGGTTTGATTCCTATGGGTAGCATTTCATGTTACCTTAGCATAAAAACTTGAAGTCTACAGGAGTCATTAGCCTAGCTCCATCAAAGTGAAAAAATAAACTTTACAGAAACTCAAAAGCTGTCTTATTTACACAATGTATCATATGTACTTCAAATACACTAGATTGCATGGTAGGAACTATAACTGCTAAACACTGTGATTGTCATACTGAGTACTGTGTTGTGTTGCTGTCTTTAGTCATACTGAGTAGTATGCTGTGTTGTGTTGCTGTCTTTCATTTGAAACCATTGTTTGCTGTGTTCGAGTATTTTTGCTTATCTACATGTATGTTAACATTTATTTGCATGTTGTGTTTAATTGCATTCTTTAGTTGTGATTTTGAATGCAACTTTTCCTTAGTTTGAATATATTGGCATGCATGCTTAATTGACACAGCTGAACACAATGCAGGCAGTGATGGCAGCCATGGACTGGCAGCTGCTCCAGCCAATCAACTGCTGCAGGCTGGCCACACTGGCCAGTGGTGACTCAGGGGAGGTTTAACCTCCACCTATATAGACAGAGCAGTAGGTTAGACTGATGGTTTTTTTTTTGTTGACTGAGCCCACACACCTTGCAGCGAGTGGAGGATCCCCACACAGGCCAGAGGACATACACAGAAAGAGGAGATCTTGGCGAGGAGTGAGAGCAGGGCGGATGACGGGGATCAACAGTGCACTGGAGGCCCTTGAACGCAATTGGCAGAAGCTCCTGCTTCTGCCAATTGCTGTGAGCTGTGAGTTCGCCATACCAGTTCACTGTCTGTTGATGAAGCTGCTTACAATTGGCATCACCCTGTTTGTGAAGTGCAGACTGCTGGCTATTATTCTGGGTTCCAGGAACAGAGGAGAGGGATCATTGGAGGTGGGGCCCTAACCGATGTGAACCAGATAGAGGGCGCTAAAGCAAAGACTGGGAACATGACAGTGAGCCCTCCTGGACTGATTATTTTAAGACTGTTAACTTGCCTTTTTAAGACTGTCCCCCTATTTTAAAGGAGACATTTGTTACTTCTTTGTACAATAAATATTTATTGTTGCAGACTCTGTATTGTGGTTCATCAAGTATTGTTCACCCTCGTATCCAAAGAACATAAGTTACCTTATTGGTTTGTTTCTTTTATGGTTATAACATTATTACAGCGACCTCCCTTTTACATGATCAGCAGTAATAGTTCCATTTATCTTCTCCTAAAACTTTTTTTTTTTTTATTCCAAGATGTCTATTTCAAATACACGGTACATTGTGTAAATAAGACAGCTTCAAAGTTGCTGTAAGGTTTTTTTTTCTCTTTGACAGAGCTAGGCTAATGACTCCTAAGCTAACACGAAATGCTACCCATAGGAACCAAATAAGTGGACATACAAAGGTGAAAATGGCGTTGAACATCTTGTCTCAGTCTGGGTAAGCAAGAAAGTGTATTTAGCCCAAAATGTTGGAGTATTCCTTTAATAAATGGAAGGGCATTAAAGGTACATTCAGTAATCTATGACTTGTATCAAACATTGTTTTTTCACGGCATGATAACCGTCTCAGAAAATACACAAGGTTTCATGGTATACGGTATTACACAATTATTAATATCAGTTAAAATGGCCCTTTAAGGAATGAAAACAGGTTTTTCTGGTTAAACAAATGCTTTACTATAAATTCACAATATTATGTCCTGACAGACATGAACCTGAAACCCTTTTTTAAAAATAATACTAATATGGTGGAGTTCAACACTGTAGATAAGCAAATGTCCATGGTATGATAACTGTCAATTTTCATACCACGGTATATTGCGAAATTGGTATACTGCAACCCTAGTTACCAACTGGAATTACAACATCACTGACAGGTTTCTGAGGCAGACAACACAAACAACAAAGTTTAGGGGTGTAACGATTCATCTACTACATTTATGTATCGATTTATATTCCTATGATCCAACTACATCGATTTGTGCTTGGCAAGTTTGCCTTCCGGACGACATATATCGATCTAACGTCATTTTAAAAGGTAATCAATCGATTGTATCAATACTAGGAAATAACGCATTGGATTTAAGCACGGCAGACTTTATATGGATGTTTTTTGTAGCACTTTTAATGATTAAGACGTTACACAAAATGTCTGTTAAGTTTTAAGTTTAAAACTTAAAACTGTGTTAGCCTTAAGTAAGTTTTAACTGTTTTAACTTAACTGCTGACTTGAGAAGTGATCAAAGGAAAAGCCAGACTTATTGAGGATGCGGTAAAAGTGACGGAGGAACCAGTGCCTGTTTGCTACATCGCCTGATTCTGTTGTGAATAGCGGGTCTGCTGAGGAGGCATGCTGGGAGAGATGGTTGGAGATGTGAGTTACTAACGGCTCGTCTGGGCTGAGGGGAGAACGAAGTTGAAAAAGGAGTATTTGGGTAGTTTGGCTGGGTTGGTTTGTCTAGCTGTGTTTGATGGTGTAAATGAGGGTATCGCGGTCCTGAATTCCCTTACAAGAAACAACAGGAATCAGGAAACTTCACCTGCACTGTCCAGTATCCAGGTATTTATTTCACATTCACACTGGTTGAATTTTGGTCTAAAAAGTTACTGAATCAATTTCAAGTCACTGAATCGTTTTGGATCGTATTGTTCTAAATGAACCAATATGAATTGTATCGGCAACCACAAATCATGATATGAATCGCATCGTTGTTAAAACGAATTGTTACACCCCTAAAAGTGATGTTTTGGGACCAGGTTTCCGGCACTATGGAAGGACAGATACAACTGCAGTATTCTGGATTACCAGGCCAGGGAAGCATGAGCCAACTAATGATGACATTTTACCCCCATGCGGACTCATGAGAGTAATTTTGCTTTACTATTAATAAACTTGAATTTCAGACATTTTAAGAATTTTTAAGGATCTGCAGGGCCCTGTTCACTGACAAAATATTGTCACCAAAAATGTTCACAGAATGATCGCCATAAATGAGTCAAAACAGCACAGTTTATGTATGCATCGTTAGTGCATAAGTAGGATAAACATCATCACGAAGCAATACATGTGCATCTGCGATAGAGTAGCGCAGCAGTAATGGATTCTCTTAATGTAAGTGACTGAATCTCCATCAAAGAGAAATGCATTCAACACATTCAACTGGGCTTAGTATGAGTGCAAGGACTGACCTCCGTGCTCTATGGACTGGTTTTGTGCTACAAACAACATTTTTTAAAACATTATTCATCTAGGAAGAGTTTTGCTGAGCATGCACTGTCCATTTCAGCACTGCCCTACTTTACAAATGCAATTACACACATTACTCAAACACACACAGTGACAATTAGGTGCCTTGTTTATGGGCAGTGTATTTGAAATAAGGGTATTACTTGCTTACTTTCCCCACCCAGATTCAAGACATTCAATGGATGCCAACTAGCAACTTTGAGTTACTTGCCTGCTTTTGTTAGGCTAGATCATAGATCATATCAGTGAGATCCTACAAAACTTTACCTCTACTTTTAAGTAGTGTGGAGGCAGTCAGAGTCATTTTGGTTTCTGTATCCTGGTTTCAACTTCAGAATCATGAACACTTCCCCTTGCCATGCATGCAATGGAGTTAATAGCCTTTCTCCTTATGATGCGAGCAATCCTCTAACAACGAGAAGGCCACAGCTGCTTATTAAAAGTAGAAAATACAGTGCAAAGAAGGACACTGAGTCACTGAACTCGGCACAGTAAATGTACAGGCTTGTAGAGCAAACATCTCCTAACAGTCATAGTCATAGAATATTCATTATAAGCAAGGCATGACTGATCCCAGTGCCTCAAACTAGCCTCAGTACAAGAAGCTGTTCTGTTCGCATTAAGAAAAACTTGTCTCTCAGAGCTGTTTCATTAAAAACATGCATTGCAAGCTCTGGGGCGATACAAGGAAAAAAGTTATGCGTGATGGGTTTTATCTGCTGTAGATCTGGACTCCCTTTGTCGTAAGCCAATAATGGATAAGCTACTTGAAGTGGTTTTGTTTTGTGTTTCTAAAAGCAGTTGGATTGATTAGCAGTCTTCCCCGTTTGGCAGAGAGAACAAGGGGAGTGACAGTAGACTAAAGAAGACGAGACTCTGGTCTCCAAGATCCTGTCAGGTAAGAATCATTAACTATTGAATTAGCTCTTCAATGACTCTCCATCTTTCTCTCTCTCTCTCTCTCTCTCTCTCTCACACACACACACACACACACACACACACACACACACACACAGAAAACAGGGCCCAGACACTGTTCAGCAACACTTAATTGTTACCACTGCTGTTACAGGGTCAGTTCACCCAACATTTTGTCAATGTCCCACACTGAACGTACTTCAGTCAGCCAACTCATGATTAAAGTTATGGAAAGCATGCACAGATATAAGTACGTATAGCACAAATAACTAGTTTGGCGTCTAGGCTCTGACTGTCTCACTCTCTGCGGCCTACTGAGCTTATGTGATCAGAGCAGAGTGATAGGATATTCCCCCCAAAACCACATTAATACAGAGCCAGATTCCAAACAGCTTAAATCACCTGAAAATGTGTCAAGCCAGGCACCAGCCGCCGTGTGGCCATTCCTGTAGGAATATGCTATCTAGTGTAGCTATATGTGTTAGCCAGGCTCCAGGCTCCGTGTGGCCATTCCCGTAGGAATATACTATCTAGTGTAGCTGTGTATGTGGGCCAGCACCAGCCCCTCCAAGAGAGGCACCTCCACACCTCCAACCTCTAGGAGCATACTACCTAATGATCAAATTTTGAGGGGCATCCATCTAACCCAGCAATCCACCTGATGTGCAGCAACAGACATGAAAACACTTAGAGCGTTGCATGATTTATAGCCATAATGCAGCTTTGCATAGTATAGGAAATTCTGAGCAGACAAGATTTCTGCTGTGGAGTGTGATGTAATGCAGATAAGCAGTACAGACAACCATTGCCCCATATCTTTAAGAGCAGTTTTGTTTTGGTTTTTTTGTTTTTTTTCTAGGCCATTGAATATGGTCAACTAGCTTGATTAGGTAATGGCCCCTAGCTTCATAGGTTATTGAGTATTAGCCAAATAGGGCAACCAGCTTGCTTGTCACATTTAAAAAAATGTGATGTTATGGAAAAAGATTATGTTCCATGCTGGTGTGTTTGTGTGATTAAAGAGGAGAAATGTTTCAAATCTTGTTTGATTGTGGTTTTTGTGGCATTATTTTAAAGGAATACTCCAGTGTTTACTGCAAAATATAATTTTTCCGACTTACCCAGACTGACAGAAGATATTCGATACCATATGTCCACTGGTTCAGTTCCAATGGATAGTATTTCGTGATACCTTAGCATAAAGACAGAAGTGTAGAGGGACTTCCGGGGGCTCTGCTACTGACTCTGTGCTCACCTGGTGTTTGTTTGTCCATGTTTAATGATGTTCATTATACTTATTCAAGTGATCCTGCAGTGGGCTATAGCATTACAATGATCCTCACACAATTATGGACAATTTTTTTCCTCACGTCATTCCTGGTGCAAGGTAGACATTATCAGACATGATGGGCTTCAGACGCTCTGACAAACTAGCCACTCAGCGGTCGCTGAGGCTCTGAGAGAGCACCTCAGGGTGCCACTGACACCACCAATCCAACACACCCCTCTGACCCTGTGAGTCTCACAATTCCAACTGGTCAGTGCGTTACTTGTCATGCATTTAAATAGTATGTTTAGTGTTTTTAACGGCTAAGTTTATGTTAAATAATAATAAAAAAAACCTGCTCTGGCCACAACAAAAAAAAAAACCTAGATGTATAAAGAAAAATTATTGGAAACAAAATTATCTCTAATACCACTGTTTGATGTTTCTATGAAATGCTTTACTCATGTGCTGCAATAATGTCTGAGTTGAAATATCTTCATTTGGGGGCTTTTCCAAACAAATATTTATATATGTGATTACTTGCGATTACTTTGTGATTAATTCGATTAATTAATCAGCATATTGCGTAATTGATGCGATTAAGATTTTTAATCGATTGACAGCTATAGAATAAATGTTTTCTTAATAACTGACCATTCTAGGCTGTTTTTCCTTGAATATTAAATTAATGCTGCGAATTACCGAGGAAATTTGGATTTTATTCTGTGGTATCCTGGAGGGACTACACAACTTCACACGTGTATAAATTAATGTGTTGTTGTTGTCCTGTGGTTCAATGAAAAGCTTGTGTTGCATGATGGTTTAAATGCTGTTTCAGAGGCATTATACCCTGACCAGAATATAAATCTGGGGAAAACACTGAATAATTCTGCATATCCGTATCAATACTAGCCTTCAAAAACTGATACTAGCTAAAAATCTAATGTACACTATTTTGGAGAAAGCCTTCCAGACAGTACACATGTAGGTAACTGTGGCAGAGAAGTATTTTGTAAACAAATGCATCACATTTATACCCACAACGACAGAAGGTTATGCCCTCTCTGGTGTTTTGTTAAAATGTGGAAACCAGCTTAAAAAAAAAAATGTATCACCACATATGTACACATAGCATTGAGAGTTTCTGAAGTCCAAGGCCGTCTATGAAACGTGAAAGTGAAAGTTTTAAAGCGCAGTTCCTAACAAATGATATTCACGAGATATATTAGATATGTTTTCTAGGGCAGAAGACCATTGCCCTTTGGCTCTATGAAGGCAGAAACACATATCTCCACACACACACAGGCAGACACAGACGCACACACACACGTATTCTTCATTTGTTGAACAGCATTTGCTTGCCGCAGGCAGCCTTGCAGGGTGATGAGTGTTTGTGTCAGGGCTGCTGCGGGGAAAGGCCAGGAGAGACAGCAGAGATACCAACTGGAAATATCACCCGAAATATGACAGGGACATCTCCTACACACGCACACATGCACACACACACACACAAACAAACACACACACACACACACACACACCATCTCTATTATTACACTCACTGCTAAAGGGATCAGTTCATCCAAACACCATCACCTTTCACTACATGTGGCCAGTGCGGGAAACAGTGTTGAAGAAAAGCAATGCAATGAAAATAATTAACAACTAGCCTACAAAAGATTCACAAGATGAGTAAATTAAATTATGAAATGCTGTTTTGCACCCACCAATTTGCAGCTGAAAACAATATTAATTAATGTTAATTCCCTATTGAAATAAAATTAAAACATATTCCTTCCTGGAGTGGGAAAAAAACCCATTGGTGCTCCCTTGTGTAGAATTTAAATGCGTGAATTTTGCCAAAAACGTGAGCAACTACTGAGACCGCAAATTGGTCAATTGATCATTTAAATTGATAGGCCTGATTGATTAAACCAATATATCCATTGATCAATCTATAGCAACCACATCAGTAACGACCTTCTTGATTATTATACATCTGCATACAGTTAGGGCAGGGGTTTTCAAACTTTTACGCTCGTGACCCCCCTCATAGGCTGCGTATGCAGAGCAGTGATCAGTTCAACTGGAAAACATCTCCATTTTCAGGTTGTTTCATTTATTTAGTTAACAAAGGAGTCCTCAAATTGTAAAATTACTCAATATTTCGGAAAACAATCAGAAAATGGAGATAAGATGTGAAAAAATAAACCTGATAATACTTTTCTGTAATGTTTTCCTCTGTCATAATTATCTTGCGACCCCCCCAGAATCATTTGATTTGCACACTGATCTAGTGTAAAAAAACCATCGGCCACTATGAGCTACCCAGTGAAACCACTGTCTGCTATATCAGCCCACTGGGAACTGCCCAGTATAAGCACACTCTATGACTGAGCAATTCGAGGATGAGTTGTCCAAGGGTACTGCAACAGAAGAGACATGCTGCAGACATTCAAATACAACAGCAGCACTAGACACATGGCTAATTGGGGCTGAATGACTAATAATCAGCAGGCATTCAAGGCTCTTATACAGTTGGCGAGGAAACAACAGGAAATATTAGCATTGATGACCCCTTTAAAGGTCAATTATTTGTGAAGGGGCATAAAACTGAGGTGCTGCTACCCTCTACTGGCAAAGATCCAGCTTCAAGGGCTAAAATAAATCAACAGTAAATTGATCCATATTTCTGCTCTAACTGCATGCTTAGACTCCAGTGTGACTAACAAAACCTATAAAAGAGTAAATTATTGTTACTTTAACGACTTCATTGTTTCATTCGGCGCTCTCCGTTATGCTCTTTTGCTCTAACTCTCTCCATTGTTCTTCTTATTCTAGCGTCTAATTCCCTGCTGTCTCTGCTGGGCTGCCTGCCCGTTAATCTGGATCTAGGACTGTCTCCTCTTCTCTGCATCTTCCACTCCTCTCTCTTTGCCTTCTATTTTTTTTTATCCCCTTCATTGACTCTTTTCTTTATGTGAGGGGTCAGTTGATATTTCAAGACTATGCATGTTTACATGTTTATTATTGTTGGTATTGTGAATTTCGAGACCCCCCCGATTTATTTTTTGTGTAATTCAGTTCATTTCATGGTCTGATTTGCCATGCATTTAGTTCATTTGTGAGTTTAGCGATTTAGCGGTTTAGTTTTAGAGTTGAGGTTGTAGTAACTAGCATTAGAGCTTACACACTAGTTGCTCTAGCAGTTAACGACACACAGATGGACTGTAAGGTGTCTATTTTCTACTTTATACTGTGGCACATAGCTTGTGAATTCATCCTGAGCTGCAACATTTACACTCTTACTCTCCCCCCTCTCTGGCTATTTCTCTATCTTCTTTCAGTTTAAATCCCCTCTCTTAGAAATTTGCCAAGGAGAGTCAACAAGCTAACAAACAAACAACAAAGCAACTAGCGTTTCACCAACATGGGCTCCTGATGGCTGCTGCCAATATTTTGTGTAGGTAATCTTAAAAAACAACAACAAAAAAACAATTTTAATGCCAACAACTTACAAGCAGTCAATGTTCCCCTCAAAATATTATTCTTGTCAGGGCAGAAAAGCATCTTAAATGGTATTTAGACCACAGGACACTGACATTCACTTATAGCCCAGGCAAAAACTATTAACAAAACACTCACGCATACTTGATTGTCATTAGATCAAAATGTGACACTTCACTATTTTGGAGGCAAAAACATTTTCCTTTCAGATTCCCTGAATACAGTTCATTCATATGCAAATACAATGCTGTGAAAAAGTATGTGCCCTCTTCCTGATTTCTTTTTTTTTTTTGCATATCTGTCACAAATGTTTCAGATCATCACACAAATTTTAATATTAGACAGATAACCCAAGTGAATACAAAATGCTGATTTTTTTTTCCAATATATTTTTATTGTTTTTTTATTTATAGAAAGGAAAGGGAACAAAACAAGAAAACAGAACATTCTGTCTCAGATCAAAAACAGATGGAAAACTCAGTCAGTCAATAGTAATGTTGTCATATAAATGAGTTCACATTACGCCTCTATGCAAGATAGCCATAAAAGGGTCCCACGTTTTGTGAAACACATAATCTCTGCTGTGTAACTTGCTGGTTAAATAATCCAAGAACACATATTCAAGTACTGTCCGATGCCACTGGGTTTTAGATGGTAAATGGACTGCATTTGTATAGCGCTTTTATCCAAAGCGCTTTACAATGTGCACTTCACATTCACCCATTCACTCACACATTCACACACTGATGGCGGAGGCTGCCATGCAAGGCGCCAACCAGCTCATCAGGAGCAACTCGGGGTTCAGTGTCTTGCCCAAGGACACTTCGACGCGGTCTCTGGAGGAGCCGGGGAGCGAACCAGGAACCTTCCGGTTCCTAGGCAGGAAGGTTCAGGAGGTAGACCGCTTTCCCTCCTGAGCCATGCCGCCCCGTCGCCGTACTTTGTCTGTAATCCAGTTCAGAAGAATACATTTCCTCGCACAAAATGTAAGCATCCTATAGAGTTGCCTTTCATGTTTTCCAGTGATAGTGACATCTTTACATCATTACAAGCAATTTGGTCAATGGGTTACACTCTGCAGTAACAGAAACTGAGAATATTTTATCCAGTTCACACTTTACGACATACCAAAAGTATTGTATCTTTCTACAGAACCAATAACAATGAGTAAGAATGCCCACTTCAATTTTACATTTGGGGCGTAACGGAGAAAGGTCTGAATTAAATTTGTGATGTTGAGAGGGGGAAATATGCGCTTGATGTAAGATTTTAAGTTGTAAAGCTTTTACCCAATTACAGACACTTAAAGAGTTTCCATTTCTCAAGATATTGTTCCAATCCTCATCATTTATTTCCATCCCTAATTCTTTCTCCCATAGCCCTCTTAAATGAATAGTGCTGGTGCTGGCATATTCTTTTAGTAAGGTGTAAGAGGACTTTATAGAGGTCCTAAACCTGGGCAAAAATAACTGTTTTT